>CAFUXE010001150.1:80789-127507 GCA_903364295.1 Serranus cabrilla
CCCCTCCACCCCCAATGCCCCCCTCCCCCTCCTCCAGAGAAGTAGTCTTTAGGCAGAGGAATGCGGTGGTTTTTTAGCGGGGTGTGCATGTCGCCTCATGCCCACCCCAGGGTTCTCACGACGTTCCGTCTTGTTTTTAGCCCTAATTAGTGGCTGCTGGCAGTTTGGAAACAGATGTTTAAAACCCTGCAAAAGATTTTAGACTTCAAACACCGGGGCGGAAAGTAGAAAGAGATTCGCCCTTCCTTCCCTCCTCTCTTCCCCCTCTCCTGCTCTGCCTCCTCCTCCAACTTCTCTCCAGCAGGGCTGATTACAGAAATAATACTGTACACCAAGGAGGCACAAGACATGAATGCAGAGGGGGGGTTATTTACATATGATGTCAGAATATCACTAATGCCATACAGGTCGGACTATACCTGCTGAAAAATAAATTTTTGAAGCTGGAAAAATAAAAACATTTCAAGCATTTATTAGATAAATCCTCCATCGATTTACCATAATTTCCCATGGCTTCAAAGCTGCATCAGAAAGGTGGCAGAAGTCTATTCATTTATCTGATTTATAATTATTTCTTCAGATTAATGTGAGATGATCATTTCAGGATTCGGCCTCAGATCAGCCCACCATGGTGTTGCTGCAGTGAACCAAAACAGACTACTGTTCAGTAGTAAAAGCCTGACTGCATGTTTAAAGAGGGACATGGAACACTTCACCGGGGCTGTAAATTTCTTAGCCAAGTTTTTTTTTTCTTGAGCGTTCCTCTCAATCGTTTAGAGAGCACACCTCAAAACAAATGCTTGGCACGCTTTCCTGTGTTCATGTTGCACAGCTTAGAGCCATGCAGGCTCTGTTCAATCCTGTCTGTTCATTAGGCAGGTGGTGACAGTGCTGGCTATGCAACAGGCTGCCATGTTACTGGCGGGCTTCATCTGCTAATTACAATTTACCATCAGGGCCTGACTTCAGGGGAGTAAGGAGAGATGGTATGCCTGTTTTCTAGGAAGGAAGATATACATTTCAACTCCTTTTGAACCCCTTTGCAAACCTGTAATGAAGCCAATGTGCTGTCCAATACTTGGAGCTGATTCTGAGCATTTGAAAGTCTCTCCAAGTCATTTTCAAGAGTGTTCGTGATTGCACTCTTCCGTATTAAGTTTACTCTTGTTGATCTTCACACTACCAGTAAGTGGGAGTGGAGGTGCATGTGCACTGGGTTTAGTTACAAGAAGGATTTAAATACAATCCTTCAGCTCCGATTGGAAACCTCTTGACTCTTGCCTCTCACCACACCTTCCTCACCTGTGTCATAATCACAATAACCATGCTCTTTGTAATGTAAACAGAGCTATTGGTGACTAACATCCAAAAACAATCCTCTTATTATTTACTATGATGTTGCTCTTGTAGCTACTACAAGTGCGGTTCTATTCATGATGGGAAGGGTTAGCGGGCTGCACATTGCATTTGGTTGGATTAAGATGAGTCATTAGCATATTACGGGAAGAAAAGATTGAGGGTATTATTTCATTGATATATTTGGTTTAAACCACTTTATGCAGGAACAAGGATAGGAAATCCAGCCGAGGATTTGGAAAATGTGTGTTTTTATTTTTCTTTGTCTTTATGAACGTTCCATAGACCCAATCAGACCACAATGCAAGCTTTCAATCATGAGGTTACACACCCTATTTTAAAGCACCAAATAACTATAAACTAAACTTATCAGAAAGAAAAAACACTTGAACATACATCTTTGGGAAAAAAAATTTGATGTGTACTTTGCATCCTATTGACAACTGCAGCCAGCCACAAGCCACCATCAAGATGTTTTGGCTTCAAATATGGGAAACTGTCAGTCCATCTTCATACACTGTCTATGGTCTGCTGTGACAATGTCGAAAGCATTCATCACAGTTGTATTTTGAACTATCTCACAGCCTAAAGGCATAATAAGCAGGAACTATCACTTGCTGCAACATTAAAAATGGCCCCTCCTTTTTCGCTCATTCTGAAATGAGTTCCATCCACTTGGCACCTGCCCCGGTGTATTTGTATTTATGCAGCACTGTGTCTGCACTTGTTGTAGCTTTGTGCCCAAAGGGTGATGCCAAGCTTGCAGGAAGAGCGCAAGGCTTTGAAGCCACTTTGACATAAAGCCACAATGGTGGAATTACAATTTCCATGAGCATCACATGATGCTATCGGGCCTAGAAAGAATTTTCCCACTGGGAAAGAAACGTGTAAATCACAACCCACACAAAGTCACTCGTTTCACTATGAGAATTTAGTGAAAGCTCGGCCTGCGGAGGTCTAGAGTGCACTTCCTTAATGGACCCATAGAGGCAGAAGCTTTGCAGAAGAGCCATTGAAGAAAGTGGGTTCACTCACACCAGGCCTATGGTGCCAGCTGATATTGTATCTCAATGTACTGTGCATGCTTAGTGGCAAAGGGAAAGTCTTGTGGTTCGATTGAATGAGAAAACAAACTAACCTCCACCAGCTGCCCCTCACACCTGAGAGACATGTGGTGAGAACTGAGATGCCACCAACTGTAAATGTTTAAAAAGCTGATGTTTTCATTCGTCTTAAACCCTGTTTCATCTAAGTCAAGGCACCGCATTGCTTCATCAGGGCACTGAAAATACTGTAAAAGTGATTTAAACCATGATTAATCTTGAGCAGCACCCCCTCGAGCTTGATCCAAACCAGCAATCGTGGGACTCCCAGGATCCTTTTATGCCTAATTTAACCCTCAAGGCAAGATAAACTGCTCTGGAGAGCTCATTCACGTTAATTCATTGACTCAGAACCCACACGAAAAGCAAAGTGTGTTTGATCAAAAATAGCAACATTAGTGTGGGGTTAGTCCTGTGCTCCTCAGAGGCCATTTCATATCATCAGTGGTGTGCAGGGCATTCCACAGGCCTGACAGTACAGCGGCAGAGCATTTGATCTGACCCACCACATACTGGAGTACACAGCAACACATGCACACACACACACACATGCATGCGCGCATGTACACACATCTCCATTCGTCACACAAAATAAATATACACAGAGGCAAATGCTTCATAGTAAAAGCTCAGCAGGTGGAAGTGCTTATGCTGGTAATAACATTTTATTAGAGACTCTAAATAAGAGCTGTGGACATTGTGTGCAATTAACAGTGAGTAAATACTACACACACACACAGAGAGAGAGAAAGACTCTCATTCTAATGTAGTTCTCACTGTATACTGTTAATATGCTTTGCTCGGTAATTGCATGTCATTGTGTTTGCATGTGTGCGTGTGTATTTGTCTGCGTACGCTTAACTGTTCTTTTGAAGCGAGGCGTTTGATTTGTTTAAAGTGATGTCTGGGCTTAATGTGCTGCTGTGGGATTTGTTTGTGTGCTTTGATATCGCCTTGGCTTTCTGCTCAGCTTTAAAGGGCCTTTAGTAGATTGTCTTTGAACTGACGAACACAAGGCAGCATGCAGACTAGTCTGCTGTTTATCAGCGGGGAAGGGTCGCCTGTGGGACACATACACATGAGATTAGGATTTTCCCAAATGCGGTTAGCGGTGATGACACAGGGATTGGCCAAGTATTGAAATCAATGCGCCTAACAAAGCAAGGAATAAGGCCTAAATTATACAGGTACTGGTACAGTGCAGCAGGCTACGGCCAGCCAAGTTGCTCACCACATGGTGAACATTCAGTGTATTATGTAAGTGGTGTATTGCAAAATAAAGTCCTAATTACCATAAACCATTTGTATTGCATCGTCAAGAGGATCATTTAAGTTTCGTAAACTGGCCAGCTTTTTCCTTGATAAGTCAAAATGTTTAATAAAGCCTGGACTTTACTGTGTTTCTTCCATTTCTCACATTATGATCTGTAAGACTGACGTCTGGGCTGAAGAACACATACAAGAGATGCTGAATACAGTTCACAAAAACAATGACATTTTTAAAATCATTCGATCAACTGGAGGAGAAAAGATTTGTCGACCGATAGATCAGTGCAGAGTCAATGTAAAAAAAAACGTTGACAGCAATTTTTCATGGTGCTTTCGTCGCCATATTGCTTTGCTTATTTCTATGCTTACATTTTCCACCGGCAACTTTCCAACCAATAGTAAACAATGCTGCAAGTATATTTCAAATCCTCATTCTTTGTACACACCCCTCCGCAAAACTTTTTTTTTTTTTATTTGGTCCGCTTACAGTTATGCACTTTGACAGCAAACCAGACTAAATAAAAATTGTACCAAAACTATCAATTTCACTCTGATTTGGACTAACCAAACAGACTTGGGTTGTGAAAGTGCCCTTATAGGAGCTAAAAAAAAAAGTCACTCAAAATAGCATCATAAGAAAAGCAATCTTTCCTAGTTCTTGGTGGTGCGGACACAATAAAAAGTTGGGTTCTCACGGTTCTCTGAGAACCTCTATGGTTGACAACAAGGAATATTTCTCCTGTGGGATTCCTCATTACTGTTGATACAAGCACAGACAGAAAGCAAATTGCTCAATTCCTGACTGGCTGTTGCTTCCCTCCATCAGAGATTGGTGGTGTTGTGTGTGTCATCATGCCACAGGACTTTCCCTGTACAAAAAAAGCTACAGTGTAAGTCATCACCAACTCTTTTATTATCTCTGAGTCAGCTTTGACTCAACCGAATTTTGATATTCGGTCAGGATGACAAAATCAGCTGGAACATCAGGCCAAAGGGAGTGTGGTAACACCTCACCTTTGGCATACTGCAGTCGGATAGCAGTTTTTCAATATGATGACTGGCTGGGAATGAGTGAACACATGCAAAGAGTTGATTGACACATACTGAACCTTTTCAGTTCAGGTCATGTGTTAAAGTTAAACAGTTGCTGCGCTTGTTTTCTGACGCTTAATTCAGATTGTGGCACTGAGGCCAGACACCAGCTCTGATATCTAGTTTACTTCATCCACTCCTCTTCATTGCACAGTAGTCTGCTGTGTCCGACTATGTGTCGTACTTTTTCCTGGTCTACTGTATTCTGTAGCCGGCAGTCCTAATCTGCCACCAACATGTTGTATTTGATCTCTGTCTGGGGTTGTTTTATAGACGCCTCTGTCTTACTCTGTAAGCCAATTAAAACTTGCCAGATGTTTGTTTCTAACTGTGGTCTGACGTTGACTTTGAAGCAATTACGTCTCTCAAGCGTACATGCAATTTAAGCCAGTGTGTATGTGATGGAGTAGCATACATTCAGTATTAGGTAACAAATATTTCCAACAGTTCTTCATCCTCACTTACATTGAAAGGACTGGAATGGGACACAGTGTATCATTGACGCTTGTTTCATCTATAAAACATCAGCTCTTTTCCTCATGTTTTGTTCTTCTCAAACCCAGACTTCAGGCCACCACTCACATTAACATGCACCACCATAGCTGACAGTAAGTGTGTTACGCAAAGTGTTCTTTTCAAGCAAACTTTTTATAGCTTGTACAAAGTGACTCAGGCTGCGTGAGATGTGCAGTATTTGTATATTTCCCGGCTCACTTTGCCAAGACAATCACAGCAGATGATGGGTTAGATAGGATCACTGATTGCAATCTAATAGCGGCGGGTCATGGTGACTGAGCCTCGATAGAGTGTCAGCGAGACAGACAGGTGATTTGTGATAACGCCCAGGCGCACACACACACACACACACACACACACACATATATATATCAAGGGACAGCAAAGAGATCGTTCTTCCATCCCCTCCTCCACCACCCCTGAGTGTCCTCGGGCCAATTCTCAAGATCTACAACAAAGCAACAATAAATCACTGAATCACTTTTCTTCCCCTTTTCCACAGAAGTCAAGTCAGATATCGGAAACACAGACAAAGAGACAGACACACAACATTTTGTCAGTGTCTCTCTTTGTCTGTAACAGCCCCAGGTAAACATGAGAAGGAACAGGAAGGAACAGAAAATCCTAATCTTTCATCTGATCATGAATAAACAGTCTGGATCTTGAAAAATAGAAATGCAAAATTATTTTGACGAGTCAAAGCCAATTCATTATGTATGAATGTTCACTATGTATATAAGTATTTGTTTTTTTCAACTCTCTTCCAACCCGAAATCCAAATCAACAAGTGAATGATCAGAGCTCACTGCTCCAGTAACAGGATTAAAAACAATTCCGTGCATCTGAACCGGTAAATAATGTTTGTCTTTAATGTATCCTGTATAAAATGTAATGAGGCATTTCCATTCAATTAAGTACAGTAAAATTTGGTACATTATCTGTTACCTGTTAGGGGTCTAGATTGTACTTGAAGAATATCTCCCATATTCCCAACACACAAAGAACTTTCCATCCGCATCAATGTTCTTTTGTTGAGGTTTTGGGAGCCTGCTAAATTTTATGAAGCTCTGTGCAGTCAGAGAACAGGGTGTGCAGCGTGCCTCGTGTGTTTAACGGATAAATCCACCCTGAAACAGGAGTCACAGATGTTGGTCCTTTGATGTTGAATGTATGGTAATTTTTAAATGGTTACTTTAAATCTAAAAAGCTGTTGCAGGCCATTGGTACCAGGTTGGACTTAAGCTAATCAGCATTAAGTTGTAAACCTAACTGGCCGAGTCTGGCTAAATAAATTAAGCCTATAAGACGCTGCATCATCCATTTATAGTGTCATTGTCCTTTGGAGCTAAATTCATTTCCAAACCACTACAACTAAAAGTAAAACTGTCACAAGGTCATTTCAATTCAGCCGCCGTCATTTTCAGTGAGCTTGGTATTCGCCTCTTTCTCAAGAGACGTAATAAAGTAGCTTTAACAAGCATTCTGTTAAACTACACCATAAGTAATTTAAGTCCATTTCAGTACACCAATGTCTCGTGAATTAGTCCCAAATCCCAAAGCAAATGGTTTTTCTACAAGTTTGACATATCGTCATATTTACTGGCTGGAAGTAAAACTTCATCCGGCAAAGGTTATCAGATGTAGCTATGTTGCTAATAAAGCTGCGTTAGCTCTATGAGTTACTTAAAACACCCGTCTTTGGCTCAATGTATTTCCTTGCATGGCAGCTGGGTTCTCTCTGAACTCCCAGAACTGGAGAGTATTTTTTCATTACCAACAAAGGATCTGGCGGCATCAGGCTAACATTGTTAACGTTTAGAAGAGAAACGTGAGGAAATATTAGTATATTACTTAGGCCCTTATTATCTATAGCTGCCATGGTCTTGGATGTAATGTTATTAGGTAGTTAAGCAAGTTCTCCTGACATGCTTACAGATTCATTTCACATTGGAGCAGTTAGCTGTTGAATTAATTCTTACGACTTTGTTTTTGTATTTTGGAGAGGCTTAAAACAAAGATGCCACTGTGTAAACTCTTTAAATTCAGAGATCTTACTACCCCACACACACTGCTGCAGCATGGGAAGAAATCCAAAGGCCTAACATGCCAAGATACGAAAGCTATGATTGGACAATTGCTCTTCAGAGAACGGGCTTTGTGAACGTTCAATTGCATTTTGCTGCATTCTGAGCATTAGGCATGAAAACCAGACATGCAGCACAGTTTTGTAGTTTTAGTGCAAATGTTTCTATGCAGTATGCTATTTCTGTCAGGAAAGTCATTAGGGCTACTTTTATATAAATTACTCTACTCTGATATTCCTAAGAAATGTTTGAGAAGAAAATGTTTGGCTCATAATCTCATGGAACAACTTGGCCTGCAAATATATATAAAAAATGCAATAAGCAACAACACTTTTCCACTGTTTTTGTCGTTTTACTGTCCTTTAAAAGCCCTTTCCTGCTGTGAATGTACCTTCAAACAGCTGCAATGTGGATGCAATTATGACTCCTAGGTCAGTTTGTCCCTTTAAGGTTTAAGTGGGTTGGAGAGTTTTATGATTACAGACCTTGCTGTGTGTTTAAGGCCAGCACGTTTGTGATTCTGGGGTTGCCTCTGCTCTTATGTAAAAAACTGAACCAAACGCTGCAATCTGAACCCAGTGCAAGTGCTGTTTGAGCTATTATAATGCTGTTTACTATAAAGTCTGACAGCCTCTCTTCACCACTGATCACAGCTTCTTTAAACGTTGTTTTCAACACTTATAATAACAGTCGGACTATGTTTATCCAAAATGCGTACTTCTTAGTCACTTTTTGTTATCCTGACCTTATGAGCAAAACATGCAATGATGCAAAAAGTGAAAATATTTTGCATTCTTTTGCGTAATTGTTATAATACACCATTAAAATGATTTAAAGCTGCAGCATCAATGATCCAAACATTTAATTTTCTGAAATGCTCTACATTACTGGCTGATGTGATGAGTGTTTGCAACATAAACATATCTTAGTATAAGCATATATTTACAGACTGTATACATTTGTTGAAATAAACAAGAAACCAATATTTGCATAATCTAACCCAAATTATATTTGCATATACTTTTGAGTAAAAGGTAATAATGGTTTTTGCCACAGTCACCTCATGTTTAATTAGTCATCTAATTGTATAACCTCTTTTAGATCCTGACTGATCTCTGTTATCTTTGGCTCCGTGGCAAACCGAGCACTCTATCACTCCTTCATTCCAAACAGATGAGTCGAGCAGCTTAATTTATCACTGTTACATTCCCACATCCACCTCTCTGCTCATTCATGCTCCAGAACAAAGAAACATGACAGATTTTTCCTTTTTTTACTCGGCATGATTTGCTCAATTGGGAACCCGCCGTGCAGCATGCAACGGAGCCTACAGCACGCAAACCAAACTTGTTCATGCTCCCTCTGAGAATAGTGGAAGCAAAAAGAAGGAAACAGGACAAGTGTGCAGCAGCCCAAATTAACCTTGACTTTGGAAAAGATTGTAACTGGATTGTCACTCTCAATAGATACATGATAGACCTCTACCATCACTATTTTCTCCTCTATCCTCCCCTTCCAACTGCTGCTTCATTAATAGGTAGATCTTGGTTAAATAATGAACTAGGTCACTTTTTCTGACAAAGAAAATAATCCATATGATGCTCTTCTTGGGAAAGGTTAATGTTCTGAAGCAAGGCAAGAAGTGCCACACACACACACGCACACACACACACAGGTACATACAGGCAGTATGGTACAGTAAGGTCGTAGCTGTCTCGTGGATGCCACAGGGCATGGTGACAGTCCTGTGCGTGTGTGGAGATTAGCATTATTGCTAGCACATGTGTGGAATGTGTTGAACCGTGCAAGTGTCCACCATGTGTGTGTATGTGTGTGTGTTGATAGGGGTGGCAACAGCAGCAGCATCTGTCAGTACTCTGGGTGGCCTGGTGTTCCTGTTGGTAATTGGATCTTAAAGTTTAGAGCAGGTGATGACTGATAAGCACACGCAGACACACACACATAAATACGTACACATAGCCTTGAGGAAATATTTTTGGAGTGGACAGGATTTATGCGATGTGGGATGTACCTGTGTGTGTGTGTGTGCCCTGCAGTGTTGTGTTAATGCTGGTTTATGGATGCACATATACTATAGACATCAACAATGTTCCTTGAATATACTATAAGAGACTTACACTGCAATGCTTTGCTGTAACAGGACCTATAGCAAGCACAGTTGGATGTGTATAAAAATAAGCAGTGGCTGACAATAAACTATCAGTTCTAGTACTGTTTTTGTTGGTCACCTCACTTGACCAACTGTAGATGCTTGATATGCAAAATGCATTTTATTTGCACTGAAAATGTTTTGAGGTGTTTAAAAAACAATATTTGTGGAACTCTGGTCCATGAAAAGTTAAGATAAAAAACCATAAAGTTTTTAGATTACATAAAGAACATTTGTAATGCAATGGAATATTAGTAATTACAGAAATTGCTATGTAATATGCTTTTAGTAACTGATTACATTTTAGAGTTAACAGACCAAGCTTTAGCTTTATTTTGAATATTTTCACTACTTTAACTTTAGGTCACATAGATTTCCAAAGAGAAATAAAGCTATTAAATACATCTCAAAGACACCAGACTCCTTTGACAAAAACAGCAGTTTTACCTCACAGTTGGTGGTCTACAACTACCACTATCTATCAATTTATATTCTGGGACTGTCGTGTTTTAAGGGAAACTTCAGATAGACTATTGTATACGACCTCAGTCAAAAATCTCAACTCCATCCAAACTATTCCTTTAATCCACTAAGTAAAAATATAATATAAATACTGTAATGCTCCAATCTGCAGCGACATGTGTGCCATGCTTGCAGTCATGACGCCAAAAGATGAATAATGACACTACTGTCTGTTTGGGTAATGCCTGCATCCATCTGTGATATTTGATATCAGTATGTTTGACAACAGGCTCAGAGTCAGACCACCTGGCTTGTTAAACACAGGACCAATATGCCTTCAGGGCACTATGTGTCATTCACTGTATGGTGGAATAGTGGCGTGCTTAGAAGAACAAACAAATAAAAAAAAAGACTGTTTGAAATATGACATGCAGTCTGCAACAGCATGTTCCTGTATATATCAAACTTCAAATGTAGCCAGTAATCAAGAAAGTCATTAATCCTTCTCATTTTCTCTCTCCCCTCCTCTCACTTCCTTGCCTCTGCTCACTTCCTCCCTCCATCCCACTCTCTCTTTTCGTCTGTCTCCCTCTGTGATTCTCGCAGGTGGTGCTCGACCACATGAGAAGGAAATGCAAGTGCCACGGGACGTCGGGGAGCTGCCAGCTGAAGACCTGCTGGCAAGTCACCCCAGAGTTCCGGGTGGTGGGCTCGATCCTCAAAGAGCGCTTCCACATCGCCACGCTCATCAAAGCTCACAACCGAAACACGGGACAGCTCGACCACTCCAACCACAACAACAACCACCACAACCACCATAACCATCACAACCACCACCACCACCATCACCATCATCAGAACAACCACCACAATCACCACCACCACACGCATCGGCGGCGGCCAAACATCAACGAACTGGTCTACTTTGAAAAGTCGCCAGATTTCTGCGAGCGGGACCTGGGGTCGGACTCGGCGGGCACGCAAGGTCGGATCTGCAACAAGACCAGCCCCGGCATGGACAACTGTGAGAGTCTGTGCTGCGGGAGAGGCCACAACATCCTGCAGCAGACGCGGAGCGAACGCTGCAACTGCAAGTTTCACTGGTGCTGCTACGTGGTGTGCGAAGAGTGCAGGATAACAGAGTGGGTCAGTGTCTGTAAATGAAGAAACACACACTAAAAGACTGTATACAATAAAGAAAACAAAGAAAAAGAGACTTTAAAACGAGACTATTGATTTGAAAGGGGAAATGACTGTAGTATATGTGCCCCCATACCTTTTTGCGTTGGACTGCTGTTTTCCAGAAGAGTGAGGATGGAGTGTGAAGCAGTTGAGCCAGCAAAAAGATAGATGTGCATGTTAGTAAAGAGTGTGCACATGCGGGATACGTCTAAAGCTGCCTCAACTCAGAGAGCTTGGATGTTTACCGCCTTCCTCTCGAGACACAGGAACACAGTTATATCAGATACATATCTGAAAGCTCAGAATCTGAAATCGCGGCTCAAAAAACAACAAAATGTTGTTGTTTCATCAGCAAATGTCGACTGATGTTCAGCTGAATTAATCAGGTGAGCAAAGAGGAAGTTGAGAGTAAGCAGTAGATTGCATGCAGAAAGAAAATAATATTGCTTCCTAGCACCAGCAGTATATAAAGTGGAAAGTCTTCCTTTTCACACATCAGGATTCACGATGCACAGGATTTGACACAGCACAAAACACCTGGAGCACTTAAGGATTTAGTGCCTTGTTCAAGGGCAGTTCAGAAGTTTGTGTTTATATAGCAACTATCATGTTACACCTGAACATACAGCAGGGGATTGTGTGGCTCAACTGACACTCTATAGATGTGTGTAACCCTGCTAACGTTAATAACACCCCTCAATAAATACATCCACACACGTCCCAAGACAGACAGGACTTTAAAGCAACTACAAGGAACATTCATTTTGTGGTGATGTTGGTGCCCCCTGTGGACAAAAGTGGAAGCATAGTGACATAAAGATCTTGATCTAACTAGTGTGCATTGTTTTGGCAGTGACAAAAAAAGATGCAACTCATTATATCACAATACCTACGATAATATGACACGCAAAATTGAAGAGGAGACCTAGTTCAAAATCACAATATCGACATATTGCCCTGTTCGAGGTGAAAAAAGTAAACATTGTATTCCTTAAATAAATTTAACAGGAAAGAGGCGTCTTAATTTCCCACCAGAAGATAAGTATGGAAGTAGTTTATTTAACCTTAAAAATATTCTTTTTTCCAAACCTTGATAACTAAGAGTTTTGCTGCTGAACCTTAAGCATGTAGTTCTGTTTCACAGTATTAATGTGTTGAAAACAGCGACCAGCCATATTTTATGGGATATCAAATGACGGAATTCATGCAAACCTTCTAATAGGTTGCATGCTTCTCACTGCCAAACTTTGCCTGAGATAAATGTAAACATAGGCTTCCCTTAGCCCTAAATCGTTTCATTTAATGGGGAATCAGACATGTGGACATGCAAGAAGAAAAACTATATAGATCACTTATATTGCTAATGGAAATCATAAAGAGGCATCAAGATTAAACTGAGACGGTTTCATAACCAGTTAAGAACTCCTTGTAGTTGCTTTAGAACTTTTCGTAAAAGGGACACATTTATAGGAAGACATTAATGCAATAATGATTTAAGTCGGTAAAAATCAGACGGATTGATGGTACGATTCCGCATATCAGAAACTTACAACAGAATCCATTTCCTTCCCTCTAATAGAGGGTGTTGAAATAAAAACAAACACAAATCAGCTTCCAATAGAGTAAGGATCATCACTAGCCCTCAACACTCATTTTAAATAGTTTTGCAACAAGAGCTTGTACAGCTGTTGGAAGAGTTCAGTACAGCCTCCCTAAAACAGAGCACAGAGCATTGTCCTGAGTTATACAAGATGTTCCATGTGTTGTCTGTGTTGTTTGTGGTATGTGGTGTAAGAGGACTGCCAGTGCACAGTATAGACCTTCATTTAACAAGTACAGTTTTCATCTTCAGCATGATCAAAACAGTATTGTAAATAAAACTGAATAATGCTGCACAAATACCATCAATACATTTCCAGTGCCTCAGGAAACTGAGCTCACACGAACAGACTTTGGTTCCTCACACTATAAACATCCTAAGCTGCCATCAATCAAAGTGTTTCCTGTTTTGTGATGCAATGTACTGTGTGCGACACTGTAAGCTTCTTGTGATATAGCTACACTCACCTTCACACTTCTTCAATGTGTGCAAACAGGGATATTCTGATGTCAAAGTATATGAAAAACCAAGCTGATATGGATTCCTGCCTATGCACATTTTGAAGATCAAATTTTGTCTCAAGAAACATATATGAGTGAGGCTCCTTATCAGACGGTGTAATTTATTTCAAACAAATGTTTCTGTGTTGAAAGCAGAGGGAAAAAAATCTGGAATCATGTTTCCAGTGTAACAGATTATTTAGATTCTGATAAGTAGTTTGCACATATAGAACTGTGTCCAGGAAAACTCTGGGAGATATCAGCAATATGCATTTTTTTCATGTCATAAATGTAATGTATGTATGTATTTTTATGTTTTAATATGGTTATTATCTAAGTTATTTTATTTTTGTGGATAAGTTAATATTTGTAAGACAATAAAGAAAGACCATAATATTGAAAGGGGCTTTAATGTGATGAATAATAAAATACATGAAAGCAGTGTAATTGATAAAGAGAACAGTTTTATGTTTATTTTTTCTCTAGTCTGCCATCAACATACTAATGATGATGAATCCTCTATGTATAGTACGGTTGAGTTACTTCAGAGGTCATTCATTTTCTTCAAGTTTCCCTCCGAAGGGAAAACATGTATCCCAGTGTGTATCATTACTTTTGTACCAAAGTTATTTAAGGTATATATGAATTAAAGCTTAGTCACTGCAGACTATGCTATCATTAGCCAATCTTAAGTCACAAAGGGATCAGCCAAACCAACATGCTGCATAGAGACAGACAGTATTTAAGTCCCACCCCCACTGGAGCTGCTCTCCATTGACTGGATATTACATGAAGGTGTCTCCCTGTTCATTCCATCTGCTAGCAAACAACATAAAATAGCTTAAAAGCTGCTGTTTGGTGGGATGCACCACCAAAAGCATGAAGAATACATAACTATGTTTCATAGGCCAACAAACTAAAAGACTGAGTTTTCACTGAGATGCTCACAACATTTATATAGCAGTAAACAATTATTTACTATGTAAAAGTATGGTGAAGTGATGGTGTCCTGGCTAGTGAATGCAGTCATGTTCAGGGGTGCCTGGTGGCCATCAGGAGGTTCAGGAAGACTCCCATTCCAGGCCGCAGTTCATAGAGTTTCTGTTTTCCAGTTTCTGATGTCAATAGTTACTGTATGAATTGTCCTCCACCGCACATAATGGAACACTGCCTGTGATACTGGGCCAAATACTTTCGATAATGAAGGGGGATACAAGCGCTCCCTCCAAATTTGGACTGATTTAGTTTGACCCTTTTTTGTTGAAATCTGATTGGCTCATACAGGCTAATACAAAAGTGTTTGCAGGTGTCTCGATTGAAAACTTAAGTGAAAATGGAGAAAAGAAAAGAAATTGGTGGTGCTGAAAAGCTAAAGATTAAAAAGTGGAAAGTGCTGGCACAGAATGCAGCGAAATGTCCAAATTAAGTGTATGTGTGTGTGTGTGTATGTGTGTGTGTCTGTGTGTGTGTGGGTGGGTGTGTGTGAGGTGGGGGGGTTGCTGTGTTCCCAAGAAAGTAACTGGCCAGGAATTTATCTTTGTTCATTTCTTTACGTTTCTTAGTACAACAATGGATATGATATATAATACATATGCCATTTTTATGCTATGTCACCGTATACTTAACAAATCAGTCCATGATTGGTCCATTATGATTGGTAAAGTTGCCCATGAAAAAACTAATGTAGTCTCATGACACTATAAAACATAATAGTTGCATTCATACACAAACAGTGTGAGCAATGAAGACCCAGGACAGTCTCGTTTGGGGGTTTAGAGAAGGTACAGGCCTGTACAATGACTTTGGTGAATCCAAACCTGCCCTTTAAAACACCAAAGACACACAATAACGCAAACAAACCAACCGATCGAGGCAGTGGTAGAACAGCAACCCTCATGTCCTGCAAGGTAAAAATACAACTTTTGTTAAAGGAGTCTGGTGACTTCCAAGAGAGCATAAATAACGGCTTCAATTCCACTCCATAAAGGACATCAAGGTAAAGTGGTAAAATTATTCTAAATACAGTAAAACTCTTAACCTGAAAAAGTTTGAAGTGGCTTAAATACATTTTGCTGCTGCCCCTGTGCACAGCAATACATTTCTTTAGCTGGCAATTCTACGCTGCTTCCCCAAACTCGGGGCAAGATAACCACCATCTGCTGAAGAAAATACACTGGCTGTAGGTAAGTTCTTCATACTACAACACTTCACAGTCAAAATGAGATGAGGTCCCCTACCGGCCATACTGCATGTTCCTTTCTGTGTCTGGGTTATTTTCAAGTAATGTGAAAGTTTTGTTTTTTGGGGGGTTTTTTTAGATCTTTTTATTTTTGTACTTTTATTTTCCAAATGCATACAATTTGGATCCAATATAAATATAAATATATATATAGGAAAGAGATAAATATATACAGGAAAGAGAATATATCCTATGTTTGACACAGTTTTATAAGTGTTGCCCTTTTTTATTGGAATGATATGCTGAGCTGTGTAGACGTAGACTAGTAGTACATGTCAAAACTGCTGTGAAGAAAGAGAGCAGAAGCTTTTATTCGTTCCACACTGACTGAAAAAAACAACAAAAAAAGACCATCACTAGAACAGTTTGCCTCCATATTGTAATTACAGCCATTACAGTGATTGCTTTTGACTGCACATAGCCTGAATGTTTTGTTAGGAACCTTAAGATATACCCAGACCAGATAAGACCACAAGTCTGTGGTCAAGTGTAGACCCTCCCTTACCAGTTGCTGCTTGCGTGCAGAGAGAAATCCTGTTGAGCGTCCTGACTCACTTATACAGTATATTCTGTGCCCTGAGGGAAGTGATGAAGTCACCAAGTCAAGTGTAAGAATGCAAGAGATACACTTTCAAAGTAAACAGATGTGCAGTAAAAAGGTGCTATTTCAGAGTCACGCGGTTCTATTCTTATCCAAACATACTGCTCGCTTTCAGGGAGAAAAAAAAGGAAAGCTTCCCTTGCCTCTCCTCTCTCCTCCCTGGTGCACCATCTGTATGTTGAGTTTAGCGTGCATACTGCATCTTTCAGTGCGCTGATTTAAGTGAACATGCTCTTCATCTCCCTCTCTACGTGTATAAATAGTTTATGTGCGGATCTGTTCTTGTGGCAACAACACCATTGCGTGCGTGTTTGTTTATGCAAGCATGTGTGTTTCTTTTTGCAGGCACATGCATTTAAGTGACAGCGTGTGTGTATGCATGCTCGTGTAATGCGTTGACAACGACCTGATGCCAAGGTCTCTGCTGGGTACTTCCACCAGTAGGTTTCAATGGCTGCCAAATCAAAGTTACTGCTTTAATGATTTCATCTCCCACAGAAAGAAATAAAATGCCAAATGATCATATGACTATTCAGAACCTGAACAGATATAATAATCCTTGATAAATACTTGTTTAATATCAGATTACTCGAAAGAAGAAGAAAAAAACATTAATCTTCATGAGAATAGCTCCTGCCTGTGAAGAAACACCAGGCCTGGACTTGTGTGTTGAGTTTATTTGAACAGTGGCTGTTATTTTGATAGAGAGCAGGTCCCAAAGTGACTGCAGATTTGAGCTGAAACAACATTATGCTGTTGAATGAGATTTATTGTGTTATGATCCCTTGACATGAACTGGCAGGTCTGCATCCCTTTTGAGACATTCTTTAATGTTTTCAAGGACAAGGTCAGGTTGTTTTGCAATGATGCCTAAATGGACACTCACTATGCATGTAAATAACATGCAGTGACATGTGTCTTCACTGCGCAGAGCGAAACACATTGTAAAACCACTGTATTACCTTGTAAATCAACTGAAAATGTGTCATGCTCTACCTTTTTGCATTGGTGATGAAGATGCAGCAGTTTCTCAGAAACTGAAATAAGATCTTTTGCCAGGACACTGACAGGTTCGGTCCCTTGGCATTACATACCAAACTGTCAACAGGGATATTCATTTATCTTAACCTTAATTGTTTAATTGATGTTGTTGTTTTCCGAGATGACTGGTAAAGAACGTTTTAATAAGTCAGTTATCCTCGGAGTAAACAAACTAATTAAAGGCATAAATTCTTCATATTCCTACAAGTAACACGACCACAGCGTGAAAGCTGTAATCAAAGTTTTTGTAACTGCCGGGCATGTAAAGTATGTATGCAAGAGATAGCAGGAGAGAGCATACCTCTGTCTTTCCGGAACACTGTATGCACCTTTGTGCAAGTTTTTGTGTGCATTTCTTGTGCATGTTTTGTGATATTCAACTCATCTGGTCCTTCTTGAGGTTTAAACTTGAGACCTTAAACTCTATCACTGGTCACCTAAACACAGGTTAGTTTATCGGTTTGACCAAAATATGCAGAAACCAACCAAAAAGTAGGAGCATTACTCTAGAAAGCTGCAGAGATAGAGATGGGGAGGCAGTGTGAAATGTGAAGATGGACAGAAAGACATGTAAGAAACTGAAGATAAGGAGACAGACAGGCAGCTAGCTGCTACAAGCTTGATGGGAAATAAATGTTCTCGTTCTTCCCTTTTCCCTCAAGGGTGGATTGAAAAGAACAAATGTGAGGGACCAGTCCCTACAAGTAAACTCAGGAGAAAGAACACTGAATACTGCTTTATTACAGTAATCCACACATGCTGTGGGCACATGCCACATTTAGCAAACAGCAGGCCATGCAAAACAACAGCGGTATTTATGATCAGCAGTGTGACCGTGTATAAGTATCACTTTAAAGACAACATCAGTGTGTGACTGATCATCCAAAGAGTCCGCTGACCACTGATGTAATGAATGACTTAAGTGTTCTGCCTGCAAGGAGATGTTACAACTGTGTTTATTAACGGTCTGTAAAAATTCTGCGCTGGATTAGGATTTGTAACTTTTTTTAATCATGTTATTAACTTTTGTTGTGCGTAACCAGGTCACATACTGTACCACAGTAACTATGTAATGATCCTGTTTTAAACCAAACCATGGTCTTTTCCGTATCCTCACCAAGTAGTTTTGTGACACAACATTAACCATGTGAAACTGTCACGTTAAATAGAACAGTCATATATGCCGTTATCAGAGTCATTGGCAAATTATTTTTCTGTCATTTAAGTACAAGGATGGATTGCAAGAGCATAATACAAATGGATTCAAGATTTGGTTGGTTTGTAATCTGTCCATAAAGTTGTCACCAACTGCTTCCAAGAAAACTAGTCATACTGAGCTGCCCACTATTCAGTTATAAAGGGACTTGTGGCAAAGTAATATTAGTAAGTGCTTTTTCTGTTGCATGGCTTACTCTTAATAGATTGCTCATGACCACTCCAAATTCAGTAAAGAATGCTTAAAATGCATGTTACAGTAAGGTTTGGAAGCAATGCAATCCCTGACTGTCATTTTAGACATACCACATCACCATACATAGCCTTTTTGAGGCTAGATCAGAGACGACCACACAAGTGGATGGTATAATCCAATTAGCTGAAGCAGACCAACCTTCTGAGGTTAAATCAGTTCGAAGTTATCTTCTATCAAATGATTTGTTCAGCCAACTTGAAATTATTTTCATGTACATTCTGCAGAAAGCCAATGACTGTATGCTTTTTACTTTTCTGGTTGCAAATATACAGTTTAAACTTTATGGAAACAGCTTTTTAAAACTCTTTTCCAAGACATTTCTGTCTAAAGATAGGCCTTGTGTTTTGATAACTAATTCATCATTTTTATACCTTGTAGAATTGCTCCATTCCAAATTAAAATTCAATGTGACAGGAACAGGGAACAAGCAAGGCACAACCACATTATCTCATAGGACCTTTCTTGTATATAGTCCTTTCAGCTTCTTTACAAATACTTGATCTGCGCTAACACTGCAGTTTGATCTGTTTTACTAATTCATGCCCTCCTCCACCAGGGAAGGATCGAAGAGGAAACAGGGATCACTTTTTGTGGGCCTTCTCTCATGAATTATTGAGAGTGGAGGCCAACGAGTACATGCTTTTAACACCATTTGCAACATGTTCTGCTCGACCTAAGCTGACACTTGCTCCACTAGATTTGAGTTCCACTTTCTTGAAGCCTGACAGGGAATAAGATGGTGAGTAGAAATGCTATGGGCCTGCTGACGCATTCACTTTAACTCAAGCCTCACACACACACACACACACACACACACACACACACACACATATACTGCAATCACGTCCTTGTCAGCTGGGGAGATGGGGAGTGACACGAGGAGCAATTTCCTAAAATATTGATCAGCGAGGGTCAAACATTTCCTCACAAGAAGGGCTATATATGGAAAAGGGCCAACCCCTCTGGTCCAGTGGTTTTCCCCAGGAGGAACCTTTAGCTTTACTGATTCACCTAGAACTAGTTATAATATTGCAGTTTAAGCTCAACCAAATAAAGGCAACAAAATGTTTGCAGTTATTTGGGCCATACTTGGCTAAATGTAGACTTTAAGTCTGGAAAGTACTTGGACAAAATATCTTATATGGATTTGAAAAACTAAAAGAATGCAGATTAAAAATATTGAGTCAATATGATTGTTGCATAGGTTGCAAGCTTTCCACTGTCAGTCCCTTTTATAAATGTCAATTTTACACTTTTGTCAAGCGGCAACCTTTGGGCCTGAAAATTGAATCCAATGTGGAAGTGCCTTAAATCTGCCTTCTTTCTAACTAACAGCAGGGGGAGACACCACTGGTTCCAAAAAGAAGTCTGTTTGTTGAAAGTCAATAATAAAATTAGCTACCATAATTAATTTATTACCTCAGTAACATTCTAATGCTCAGTTTATGGTCTCAATCATTAGCATTTCTACCATGTGATTGCCAGGTCGCTACCTCAGTGCATAACTTTTACCCTTTCATGTGTTATCAGTTAATAAAAGTGTATTGTAATGTTTTGGTTGCTTAAAAATATTCTGCTCAGGCTAGCTGACGACACAGTGTCATTCTGGTTCCCGATCCATTCTGCGCATGCACTGATTGCAAAAAATCAATATGGTTGGATGGTGACAACACTTCTGTACACTGGGCTTCAAAACTGAAGTCTACAAACAATTGTGTGATGCCAGGGTGAGGACCATTACTTTTACATGGTTCATTGTTTTTGGACGGATCAAACAACAGAGTAACAGAGTTATAATGTGTTAATCAGTGAGATTTAGAGTTGCTGCTGCTTTTGTTGTACTTTGGATATAGCTGTTTCCAGCCTTTAAGCTAAACTATGCTAACCAGCTGCTGGCTATAGTTTGATTATGGACAAATAAACATGAGTTGTATCTATCTGTCTTCTCATATCTAGTGTACATCACTGGCACAAGAGTGTTTCATGAAATGTCAATGATTCCTTTAATCTCAGGGTCTGGCCTCAACCAGATTAAACAACACATCTAAGGATAGCTGATATCTTGATTATTGCCCTCAAACATTGCCCTCAAACAAAGGAATGTACTTGATGTGTCATTAATGTTTGGTCTCATGTGTTAGCATTCTTTCCTCATCTGTCATGCATTCTCTTGAATTGCTTTAAACCATTTCCCACCCACTCTCTTAACCACATGTAGCAAAAGTAATACAGAAATCACGGAAGTCTTTTTCAACATCTATCTAATGTTTTTTTTTTATTATCTAAGTGTTTTTTCATAATATACAAGGAGGGGATGAATTGCCATACCTTTATTAATCTCATACTATTCATGCTTTGTCCATCAAGAACCTTCAATGTTTTAGAAAAATTGTGACTCAGCAAGCCAAGGTGCCCTTCATCCATCCAGTGTTGACAGTTACACAATATACTGTACATGTCTTAGCAGGGCTGGCAACACTCACACATTGACTGAAACTTACGCAATTGATAATTTTAACATATTCTCACGCAGAGAAAATGTTGAACTGATATTTATAGTGCCAAACACAATTATGGTAATTTAGTGGCCAGGGTACCTTGGTACACCTATGGCCCACTTGGGCACAAGGTCAGATGACAAAGAATAATTCTGAGGGAGCTATACATGGAGCAAGAAACTTAAACTTATTCGCCTTTTTTTGTGTGCAAATGTATGTTAGTATGTTAAAAAGTTAGCATTAGTCTAAATGGCCACAGTTAATTAGGATGGAGCATACTAGAATCTCCTTTAAACTAAGCAACTTCTAAAGTTAAACTGAATTTAACTCGTTTGTCTTCAGCTGTGGGCCCACTCTGTGATATTAAATTCAGGTAGCTTGAAAAATTAATGACTAATGTATTCAGTAATTTTACGTTGCTTCAACTGTGTCATACATGTCATGCACAGTATATTTATTCTTCTCTCTCTGTTTCTACTGTAGTTGGATGGACGTCAGCCCTCCCCTTTACGACCCAAGTTACTGTCCTGCTTTGATCAGTTATCTGCCCCCAAACAAGTTAAATTGCTGCATCATCAACCAAGCCTTAAAAACATCTGAGACTGTATAATTACTAATTTCAGCATTAATAACGCAACGAGGGACAAGCAGTAGTACCCTTTAATCTTCAGCATTTCAGAGGCTTGTTTTTATGGCCCTTCTCCTTTCCACCTCCTACCTTCTTCTTTACTTCTGCTGACCCATGATAGACTGCAGCCCACGGTCTTCTACCAGACCAGACTCTAAGCCTCAGAGAAAGGGTGTGTATGGTTCTATAGACAGATCTGAGAACCTGTGGTTAGCCAGACTACTTCATTTGTGGGTAATTTCTCATTTGTAGTCTTGTAATGCCTTAGATATTCTCCTGTGACCTGTAGAGCATAAAAGGATTATAATGAACTCCAAGGATCAACGGAGGAGTTAAAGTAACTCAGTGGGACTGTTGGTGGTCCAGTCCGATTGGCTGATCCAGGATGAACTGCACATTCTGTACTCTTCAGCTTGAGCGAGTGAGCTATAATGATATAACAGTAACAATATATATGGGTCCTTTGCTTATATTTTACTAATTCACACCCCCATTTGGTACAGGTATTGTTCAGCATCATACAAACAGTTGTTTTTTCGACAGTGCCATTAAGACATTAGGGTGCAGTTTTGCTGGAGATACAACACAGCAGAGGAATTCCAGCTATCCGTTGCAATGAAGGTCAAAACCTTTATCGGAAACTTCATGGCCTTGGCCTCAATCACAGTCATTACTGAAACTGTTCTCAGCTGTACACATAGCCTTGATGAGAACTTAAAAGAGTTTTCCTACTTGTCTTCATAGTCTGTAAATATCAGGGTTGGTAATGGACATGTCAGTCTTAACTTTAAGGCATTGCATCTTTGGTCTCCTCCAATTCTCAAAGCTTTTCAGCAATAAAACCAGCTCATCAATCTGTGAGAAGTTAGAGCAAGCCCAGAGGAGTCCTTTGCCACCAAGACTTAATTACATTCGGTTGGCTGTTGCCAGTAACGCTCCTGAATGTGTCAATGTTTTTGGAAAACAGAATAAGCTTGTTACAGGCTGCATCTGTCTAATCTTAAACTTTGGCATATTAAAAGCATACGATGACCAAAAGCCCGAAATGGAGGAAGCTTGCCACTTCCTAGCTGTGTGGCACCATCCACTTCCATTTAACCCAGTCAGCCCCATTTTTTCACACAGTAGTGAGACACAGGTCACTGATGTACATACATCTTTTAATATTTGTCTTTTAGTGACCAAGTGATCCAGCTTTTCAACTGATTGTTAGGAAATATGCAATTGAGAGTACAGACTGTGCTTCTTCTTCTGTACAGATGGAGACAGTGTCAAAGACAGAGCGTGCGAGATGATTAGATGATTAGATGTAGGTTAATTAGTAGCAAGTTCTTTGTGCAGAGGCAGAGGCAAAGATGTGTCCTTGAGCCATTTCTAGTACCTCACATAGAGTTCACTGCGCATGCTATCTCTGCACAGACCTGCCGGGCTGAGCTCACCCTTCATTCCTCACATTCTTCCCTCCTCCATTCGCTCCTGTCCATCCCTCCTTTTTCTCTCCCATGATCCCGCAGGGCAACCCTGTCTGTAGACTGTGGTACGTGGGCAGATATGCTGGGAACAAGCAAGATAACCTTATTTAATGTTTGCTTATACGCTTTAGTTCTTTCATACTCTCTCACACACTGGGTGAACAGAACTGTATGCATATACTGTATAGTGCATGTCCTTTCTTACAACTTATGTGACTGAGAAATACAGTCAATAACTGATGCACAAGCACATCAGTCTCTCACAATAGTTTTTCAATTGAAATAAACTTCCTTTCGCTATCATTCTACAGAAGAAACTGACCTGAGTGGTCGACCTAATGTACGTCTGTGCCTCTAACTGCTACTTCTGAAACAAACGAGCACATGCACAGTTTTCAGTCTTCTGCAGACACAGCATCCCTGCAGCATATACAGTGCATTCCATGTGTTTAAGTAAAGGGAAGAGTGTAAGGAATGTAGCCTAAAACTTTCACCTTCTGTTTCATACAGGTGTGACTGAAGCGCTCAACTCCTGTTTCATGACCCCCAGCCACACCACAACCACTTAAATCTGCAGATGCTGTTCCCCTTTCTTCCAATTTTAGGTCAAAGGAGCTTTATTGACCTCTAATATTATCTTATAGAAGCAAACAGGAGAAGGATTCACAGAATGCATCATTTCTGCCACTCCTCCCTTCTCTTTTTGATGTGACAGACAGAGGCGATCAGGTACAGATTAAGTGGAGAATCAGTGATGAGGACAGATTTGAACATGTCAGACGGGGAGTGCCAAGGCTTCACTGCTACCACAGTGTTCAAACCTGCCCCATGCTGAAGGCGGCTGTTTCACTGCACATGTATATGTGCATGTACACAGATATACAACCTTTTCAAAGTATGTATTTCTGCAGACCAGAGACCTCTCAGTGGATGAGATTTTGCCTCGATTAAGGTGGTTATTAATGAAGGTTCACTGGTTGCAAAAAGCAGATTGAATAGAAGTATATGAGAAAATGCCCCTTTGTCTGACGTGATTTATTACCTCAGAAAACATTTTCCTGAAGGGTTTATGGTCCCACTTGCTAGTTTCAGTTTCAGCTTTTCATCAATACGTAAGCAACAGTCCCATTTAGTGTTAAATTGACTGTTAATCAGGGAATGCTTTATGGCATGGCTACCTTGGGATTGTTACATTGTTACAACAGTAACCTACCAATCATGACAGAGCCATAGCAATGGCATTTGAATAGTCGTGAAGTTTTTGTGAGTATTGTCTATGTTTTCATCTTTGTACTTTGATCAAATTGTTGTTTTATTTGTATTAAAATACACTCAAAAGAGTCAGCTGTTATTTTTTTCAATATGTGCATTTTGTTTTAAGCCTTTTCTCGCTAGCCAAATTTAGCACCTCATTTGATATCATGGTTAACATGAATTGAAGAAGCGCCTTGCAAACTAGGCTTGCTAGTTAGTGCTGGCATTAGCTCATGATTTCGAGTTTCGAGCTATGTGGTATCTGGTGGTAACCACCCAGTTGTCCGAATCTGGTCACTTCTGGCTCCAAAAACAACAACAAATTGGCTATGTACACTACTTTCATACAGTCTATGGTATGGACCAAAGCCGTGGACAGAGAGGCAACAGAGTTACATTGCCACCCCTAGAGCCAAAGTCATGATCACCAGTAATCTTATCATTGTTTCAATAATATAATATTTGGCTTTCAGATAAATCTATACATCACATTACAGTATCACATTAAGATCACCAGGGTGTCTCAGATAATTTTTGTCCTTTAATGACATTTTCTTGATAATGGATTTACTTTGTTATAATTACTGAAATGTCCTATGTTAAACAGAATTTCATGTGGGAATAGGACTATTTGTGTCATTGTGTGTTGAGGATGACTCATGAGGTGTAAGAAACATCCCCTTTCCTCACCAGCACCTGAACAGGATGACATAATATACCTGACCATGTTATCCTTAGCTGCACCAGATGTCCTACAAACAGCATTCCTTTTTGTATGAGGCAGCCACTACTGGTGTCTCACCACCTCTCTACCACTGACATGATCACATCTCCTGGGTGACGTGTATGTGCATGTGTGCATGTGTGTGTGTGTGTGTGTGTGTGTGTGTGTGTGTGAATTTAGAATTCTTTCTGATGTAGCGAGTGGGCATTCATCTTACGTGATCTGTCCAATACAATGATACACACACCAGACATCTGGAGGGCTGTGCTTTTATTGGGGTTATGACATAAAGAGTATACTGTTACAGGGATCAACTAACTGTGCGTGCATGGGTGTGTGTGTTTGGAAGTGTGTATGTGTGCTAGGCGCTTGCATTGATTCATCGGTGTTTGTGTATTTCCACCCATGCACGCGCGTGCCAGTATGTAGGGAACAAAGAGATCAGACACAGAGAGGGAGCATTTAAGAGTTCGCCTGCCTCCCAGTGTCACAGCAATAGCCTTCATCTCACCCAGAGAAACCACAACAGAGGATCAGGGGGGATACCTCACTGGCACATGACTGATAGCTCCCACCTAAAAGGGAAATTCCACCCTAAAACAGATTTTATGTGCAGGTGGAGTATATGGCAGAAACCTGCTCCTTTATAGGAGTTATGGTGCAGCTGGCAGTCTAACTGAATTCAGTCTGGATACATGAAAATGCCTCTGCAGAGGAGCAGCTGATATATTATGACCTCAGATGTTGGAGTCCACCTCATATTAGTTAGTCTAAATTTTACAACTGTGATCACAAAATAGTTTAAACGCTGTGAAAAACATAATACAATCAGATACATTTCCAAACTCTGCAACCCATTCCCATTCCCTACTTGTCACAAATTGACACTTTGTCACTTTGTTAATTTGTGGGATTTCTTGCCTTCTTAATCTGTTTGAGACCATCAAAGCAAAAGGAGGCTACTTTGATGAATCTAAAATATAAAACATATTCAGGTTTGTTTAACTTTTATAGTTTACTACATAATTCCATGTGTAATCTACAATGTAGAAAATATAAGAAAAATAAGAAAAACCACTGAATTAGAAGGTGTGTCCAAACTTTTGACTGGAACTGTTTTTGTGGTTTGCATAAAAGTACAATGCCAAAAAATACTGCATGTGGTTGAGGTTAGGTTGCACACATGAGTTTGTCAATGCATTTATGCACCCCAGCCTACTTCTACATGGTTCATCAACAATGTTTTTAGCATGATATGTAACCATCAAATGCATATTGCAGACACTTTTGCCGGTTGTAATGTTCATATGAGTGAGCCAGGAACATTAAAATGTTGGCTGGAGAAGACTTCAACCAAGTCATGCATAGTTTAAAGTTCTAGCTAAAACTTGCCCACAGCAGTCGTCATTTCAGCCTGCAAAACTGAAGAACTGAGAAACCTACTCTTGTTTACTTCTAGCTGAATTCAAGGACCTGAAAATTATGATGAATTTGGAATGGAACGTTTCCCACTACTACTGTATATGCACTGCGCTAACATGCAAACCTTGGCAGGTGTAATAACTGAGAGGGTCTTAGGGAACGGTCAGTTCCCAACCTTTCACCACCATCCATTCATCCATCCATCCGTTCATTCATCCATCCATCTAACCACTCACTAAGGGCATCCAGTGCAGCAAGCCTCTAATCTGTGGGCCTGAGCAGCTGCTGCCTTGTGGCTGACAGGCAGCAGGGCTCTTATTATTGTACACACATGCATGCACTCACATACATGCAAGCACACACACTCATGCACATACACACATGCACACACCAAAGTCCTCTAATGTGGTAGGACAGCTGCCAGTGGCGTGCCTTCCCCTCACCAGTGTGACCCAAACACTGCTGCTGCAGCTCCTGGTGCCACTGCTAAACTCAGGGGACTTTCCAGTGGAGAAGTGAGTAGTGAGAGCAGAGGGATCAAAAGATGGGGGGAGATAAAGTGAGGCAAAGGCAGAGTGAGGAGAGAGTGCAAGGTGGCTTAGAGACAGAGACAGAGAGAGATAGAAGAAAAGGGGAAAAAGTGGTAGCGATAGCACATGATAAGTAGTTAAAGTGGGAAATGACAGCAGGGGAGGAGATGATATTGAAGAAGCATGAGGAGAGAGGCATTAGGAAATAAATGTGGAAAAAGTGCTTTTTCTTGATCATAGCATATACAGTAGTAACATATCAAGAGAAACTGATCTACACTGTATCTGCATTGGTATTGGTGTACATGCTATCGGTGTACATGCTCTCCATGATGTGCCGTCATAAAAACTTTTTTACACAATACATAATGCGCAAAATGTTGCTTGCCATCATTTAGAAATTGTGTTTTTTAATAGTCAGGATGTTTCTTTAGCTATTTCTTTTATTCCTATTTTATCTTTTCTCAGTTATCATTCATAGAATTGGCTGACAATGTATAATAACATACAACAATGTTAAATACTATTTAATAAAGTTCATGTTTGAGAAAGTAGCTCTCTGGGTACATTTGCAGAGTGGTGAAAAATTGGTGAACTACAAACATAAAAAAGGTTTTCATTTTCATTCCAGCTCAAAGGAATTAGCTTAACCTCCTCTAACACTGGCTGTCAGTGACTGATGTTTTGGATCTGATTTCTGGCGTTGGGCTTTATCATAAAAATGGCTGCTTGATTCAACTTGTTATTACTGGGGTTCAAGCTCTCTGTCCCATATGTGGTTAGGTATATGCTACTAAACGTTAGAATCAAGTGATCAAGTGAAATATTAAAATAGTCAAGGTGTTTTGGTGATATAAAATGATGGGAGTCTCAGCTATTTGTGCTTCAGATCCAGCTCATTAGCTTTCCTAAACCCAAAAAAAAAAATGATTAATTTCCCTCAGCATCAGTGTATTAGCTGGTCAGTTAAACATAGGCCCAATTTAATCATAGAAGGAGTGTACTAGCAAGATGACCATTCAATTAAAAGCGCGCTAGCTAAATGACCATTGGAGAACTTGGATGGGAATGTCCATATAAATTCATCAGTCCAATTCGTCTCTGCCCAACCCTGGGCAGCCCATCCCAGCAGGCAGGCTGCACATCTGCTGGTGAGGTCAGCAATCTCTTCCCATCGCAGTAACATGAGGATGATTGATGCTTTGGCCACAGAGGTTTTCTCTGTGGCTTCCTCCTCTAGAGCTCAGATCCAGACTCACTCAGTCCATCTCTCTCCCCTTCTCTGATCTCTCCGTCGGATATCTTCCCGCTGTCTTTAGAAAATATGTCATTCCCAGAAACATGTATTAATTACTCCATCTCCTAATGCATCTCTCTTTCTCTCTCTCTCTGTCTCCCTCTTTCTGCTTGTCAGGACTGGGGCCATGAGGAAAGCTTTGGGCAGGGCTAGGCAGGGTTAGGTCTATATAAAGAAAGCAGAGTAATATCTGTCATATGTTCTACATTGGCAGTGGCAGCGAAAGGTTTTCAACAGAGGCCTAAAAATCTCATTATGGCTGAACTGTGAGAACTTCTTACTGGTTTGTAGCGCTGTTGAATTCCACAAAGTGAAGTAATCTATCCATCATCAACCATGGGCAAAATAACCAATATTCATGCCTTGTACCTGTTGTAAAAGTCTGAGTTAATAACATCATCCAGAGGTGCACAATGTTTAGTGAATTCTAACACCTTCCTCTGAAACTGCAGCTGAATGACTGCCGCAACGGGAAACTGCATCGATATGAACCCAAAAAATAACACATATCACTGTGATTTAATTGCAATAAATGGATCAAAAGTATGCCAAAATGAATATATCATGATGACAATTTGTACAAAGTCTGAATCCATGCTCCGTCAGGTCTATCTTCAAGACGACAAGCAAACAACTTTTAAAATGCTTCTTTTCTGCATCGAGTTTGGATTGATCAGGGCTCAATTTGATCATTGGTCAGCAATGCATTAATTTCTCGCTCAAGTTATATAATTTCAGTCTTTTCGGGTCTTTGCATTGACTTTGTATGTGACATTGTGAGGCGATTGGGCGCAGAGGCCCCACCTGGTATTCCAGCTTCATGTGACTGAACATCCTGGGTTGTAACTAAACTACTAAAGTTCACAAGTAATTCTTCCAACAGAGATTTTTTTTATCAGTTAATCAACTTAGATAACATCAGATTTGTGATCACAGACATAAACACCTGACTGAATGAATGCTTTGTTTGATCTAATTTCTTGATGACACAGTATTAAAGCATAAAATCAAGGCCTTAGAGCCACAAGTAGAGTCTGAAACCGCATGAGCAATGGTTTGCCCGAACTGTTCTGTCATGTACTGTGTACTCCACATTCCAACAGCATAATGCTGCATTGAGGACAGTGTTTACAATGCAACAGAGACCTTTGTATCAGGTTACACTAATGTCAGTGGTAGAACAATGTGTAGATTTGTAAAGGCTGAATCACTTGGGCAAAATTCAAGAAGACCATTCAGAACTATGAAAACATTTGACTAACAAAACTTCAGATTAACAAAACAGCTCACTGATCGTAGTCAAATAAGGCAAAGAATCGTTTGTACTCTTCCTTTTTAATATCTCTAGTCCTCATTGATGCCAAGAGGTAAAAGCTAATCATGCGTTGCTTGAAATGTGCTATTGAGGCTTTTGTGGTTTATGAATTGAATACCAGGAAGGATCAATGTTTTTAAAAGGTTGTGTTGAATCACACATTTGTAACCTAACCTCAGTTTCATCGTTACACCATCTGAAAAACTTGACATTGTAAAGGGTCAATGGGATGAGCATCCCCCTTCTTTTATGGAAAAAAAGTCATTGTGACACATGTTCACGCCATGTATTAGACTCCCATTCACATCTCATTTAAGTGGAGCGTGTACAATACAACACACACATACACACACAGCAGCGTGGCCAGCTGTGTCTGTTCATGGGAGGTGATGGTATGATCAAAGCAGTCATCTTGTCATCCCACACCAGAACTGATCACACACACACAGGAATCAGGATGTTGTTAATCAGTGGCAGTGGGAGCTATTGAGGAGGGGAAGGAAGGAGAACTAAAGAGGAAAAAAAAAATTTCTTGTGACATTCACATGGCCGTTTTATGAAGCCTGCAGGCCTGCAGGTGTTTTCTTTTTACCCAGGCACACAAATAAGTGATCTGTGCCCTTGAAAAATTTGGCTTCAACTTTAGTTGGAGGTATTTTATGTAAGAAAATTATATGTTCTTTTTATAATTTTTTTTAACTCAATTACACAATTAGTTAATTGAGTATAATAGTTTAAAAAAGCACCAAATAAAAGCACCAATCTCAGATTCAATGGTGTCACGGTTTACATTCTACATATATCTACATACTGTAGATAAAATGCACACAAAGTATTTTACTCGTAGTGCATAAAAAAACTAAATAAATATTTCTGATTATTTCAAATAATAAAGGAAGTATTTTGTGTAAAAAGTAATGACTGATAAAAGCATAATCATAAAATAAATGCTGGATATAACAAACTTATCGCTGGTAAAAAAAAAAGAAAAAAAAGAATACATAGATGTTGCTAAATCTACAAATTATATACACTACTGTTGATGAAAAGACAGACCCCACTGGATTTTACACCATCACCCAAGATCCCAAGTGAGTCACAGGCTTGTGTCTGGTGGGTCACCACATGAACTGTGTGATTCAATAGTCTTGTGTCCCACGATGAGACTGTATTTCCCAAATATAGGTGCCAGCCTAAAAAACTTAAGAAACATGATGAAAAACAAATCCTCTGCACACTGCTCATCTGCTTTATTTACAAAACTGACAGACTGGCCAATCATTTCTCAATAAATTAACTGTATTTATCCCGTGTCGCCAGTATAAATCTCTCGGACTGTTAAGATGTCTAAAATGCCCATAAATTGCCCAACATGTGGGATGAAGTCTTTGATTCTCGGGGCAGACTAAGTAATGACTTGGGAGTCATTAGATGAAGAAGTTAGTACTGACCCGCTTTGAGGGGGAAGGCCATGTGCTGGAGCTAAATAATAGGGTGAGGTCCACTCCCAGATCAGGTGAATGAGTGGTTGTCACTTTGGAGGATCAAGAGAAAATCATTTGGTAAATGATCCACACTTACACACTCACACACACACATACAGTTACACACATTGCATGAAAGCAACAGTTTCAGCACAGTCATAACATGCTGAGGGAAAATGAGGAAATCTCTATAGTTATGTTAATTGAGTCATTTTCTCTGGCAAGATTACCAATCTGCTAAGAATAGATAGCACCCTCTCTCTTTTCACTACAGGGGAAATTATAGGTATTTTGGTACAAAGAGGCTGATGTACGGTAAAGTATTTCAAAAGCTGCACTCTTCCCTAGAGTGCATCATTATAATTCCTAAAATGTTCCTCCTATATAAATATTTGAAACCAGGTGATTTTACACAAACTAGCTTCTTCATTAGTCTTTCCAGTAAAACTCCTGCAGCTGCTCTATGACATGCAGCACTTCAAGAAGCTGCACACAGTTGCAGGCCGTCTCACTTATTTGAAAATGTTACGGGAACAAGAGCCTTGAGTTACGGTAAGTGTTTGTGTGCGCCTGTGTTGAGTCACCAGTCAGGTCAAAAGTCAAATGAGGTCCCCCCTGCCGATGGGAGCAGCGACCTTTTTTTCCTTTATTCCCCTAGCTTCTTGTGTGGCGCCTGTGATTGCACACATCGGAGGAATGGATTGAGAAAATAAAAGTTAATTTTGAAGCCTTATCATCTGGGTGTTTAACAGCCCCTCACTCACAGACAGGAGTCGGCCGTAATTACACAATTGTATCCAGATGATGGTGACGGAGGGGAGGATCTCTTTAAAGTCTTTTCTCACAAGAACTTTTTAAATTTGCTTTTACAAATGCACACATAGACCTGACAAATTGGCTTGGTGCTTCTGATTGAGATAAGCATCGCTATTAGGCTTTGATCATCTGTTGACTAAACAGTTTACCTGCTACTACATCAGGGTATCCAGACTCTTATTAGCAACAAGTATGTTTTTTGGCTTAGGTTTGTCCTGTGGCTGAATTTGTGTAAATTAATTTTCATTTTTGGTACTTCAGAACTCAACACAGCTCCAATTTATCCTCCACTAACTTCTTATATTCATGAAGTAAGCAAGAAAGAAGTTTATCAAACAGAGAAAGACAGCTGGCTAGTTAGCTAGCTAGCTTCTTCTTCGGTGCGGCCCTCCACGCTCCTTCGGTCGCTTTTTGTAACCAATTTATGAAAGCATCATGGAGTTAGCAAGCTAGCTAGCTAATTAGTGGATTGATGGCTAGTTAGCTAACTTGCTAATTCCACAATGTTTTATTGTTATACTGGTTACAGGAAATGAGGCAAACAAAGTCAATCATCTGGCGAAAGCAATGACTTTTCATTTGCCTCAAATGTGTGGATGAAGCATTAGTTGCTTTCCATGTTTAACTGCTCCTTTGGTTGTTACTGCAAAACCACAACTTGCTGCAAGTTGGTTTATGTGGGAGTTAAGATGGAAGTTAGCCTGCTATGGTCACAGTTCTTCGCAATGGCATTGGTAAAAAAAAAAATGTCTTCATTGATTTGAATGTTAATGTCCGTTTTACTCATTTCTTTGGGGACACCTCACCACAAAGGCAGTTTCTGCGAGTCAAGTTGTTTTTTCAGCTGACCTTAAATCTAACCCTAACCTGATTGACTAAATGTGTTATGGTTTGGGACCTTAGACCACATAAACAAAGTTGTTTTGTTGCCTGAATGGAGCCTTAACACATGATGAAGAGTTGAAAATGTGTCCAATTCACAACGCAGACATATAATCCCTTCACACAAAGGGAACATAATGATGACATTTTCTCTTTCAGATTTGATTCCTCATTTCACAACTCACTTTGAGACCGTGGGACTGAGAGAATCATGACATTTCATTTTAGTCTTCTACTGAAAAACAAATTTTGTACTAACTTGGAGTAAAACATACCAGCCACAGGCCAGCCATCTCGCGTCATTTCCATCTTTTCTCATTTTCTCATGTTATTTTGAACTCTAAATCACTGCACTGGAAAGAAGAACAAAGCTGACTGTCTCTGAAATATACAGTCACTGGTTATCATGATGTTTTTTTGGTCTTGGATCAGTGTGAGCGTTGGTTACGGTTGAAATCAGGGCCATTCGTAGCCGTAGCAACCATACAAGACAGAGACGCTGATGAAAATGTGATCATGGCTGTATGTGTGTGTGTGTATGTGTGTGCACATGTGGTATCATGGGAAGGTTTTATCGAGCGGACTAGAGGTCCAGACTGAGGGGTGAGACGTAGACAACTTGGTCAATATTTCCATTAAGTCAAACGGTTACTTCACTCCACACTGGCCCGACTAGCTACCATCAGTGCAGTGCAGCTTTGTTCCTGGAGAGCTGCCAGCTAACAGAGACAGATATACCTAAAAATATTCAGGGACATGGAATTATTTCTACTGAATAATTATATACAACACAATACATACTTATAAGGCAATGCTTATATGACTTCTTCACATAAAGAGATAGAAAATACTGTTTTTGAATGTAGAATGTCTACTTCATGTGTTTATTTTAGATATTTTAATGTCTAGAAATATTCATTTGAAAATATTATAATCATTCACCGATAAAGAAAAATTAGTTAAATGCACAAAGACATCAGGTAGTGTGGGATCATCGGAGTGAGCTCCGGTTAGGATTCCTTCAGTGTTCATTGTTCAGGAGATATTTACTGAGAGCCAAATTATCCACAGGTCCTGTCCTCTCCAGAACAAATGGATGTGATGATTAAAACCAGTAAAAGCACTGAAAAGAGATTTGTGCTTTACAAAGTACAGTATGGAGGGTTGTGCACTGAGCTGCAGGTAGAACTTGCTCAGCTTGCTTTTTCAGAAAACAGGGATGCGATGACTTAAATTCTTCATTGGTGAAAATATGTAGTTAAAACTACCCAAGATGTAAACAGTATCTTGTAAAAAATGTAGTCTAAAAGTTAATAAAAAATCAATTTACAGCAGCTTGCATGCTAACAAATGCTCAAAGTGGCTCTGGTGCCACTGATCAAATGAAACAAACATTGCAGATTTCCCTTGATTTGAATCCTTTTTTTTAATTTAATGCGGAAAAGTTATATATTATGCAACTTAGATTCCCCAAATATTAGACTCTGAAAGACATGACAAAAACAGAATGCAATTATTGTGTAAATCAACTTACATTAAATTAAATACGTCCCAACTTTTTTGCAATTGGGATTCCTTTAACAAGGAGCTGTGGTTTTCAGTTCAGCTCCTTATGTCTTTCCCTTTTTGTCTATACTTTGTCCTACACTCTGAACTACACACTGTAAAAAAAGTATGAATATCATGATCACAATGGCAATATTGATACTGTCAGAAAAACCTTTATGATTATGTCTTAAAGTATAATTAACAAAAGAATAAACCTTTTTAATTGTTTATTTTCGTCAGTATGACCTATTTTAAGCCCTACATGTGAGGCTGAAACTGATCTGAAACTAATACTTATTAAAGATAGTTGATGTCTTAAATAATTTTACAATGTGTATGAAGACCATCGTCCAAAGACATCTACATCTGCCCCAAGGCAGCACCTGCATGTTATTGGCACCATAAAGCCACCATTAACACCCTGCCACCATCAGCAGGTAATTTACTGCTTTAATTACAGACAGAAAGAATACCAGAAAGAGTTTATAACCACACTAATAGGTATGACCCCTGCAGGTCCTCTGCAGGGTCAAACAGGGTCACCATCACTCTTCACTAAATGGGTGCAGGGCCTGGGAATCTGAAGCTGATTCAAGGCTTCAGAGGTTTGAGTTTGAGGCGCTTTAAACATCTGCAGAAGCTGCTATCATTTCATAAATTATAAATTATTCCTAATTATTACTGGGATAAAAAGAAATGTAAAGATGATTTGACTTCCTTGTATAGAGTAAATTAAAATTGTATCTTTTATATGTGTTATATGTATATATCTGAATAAAAAATAATATACACATGAATAGAAATGTCAGGAGGTATATCATGAAATAATCGAAATTTGCATTGCAAGCAGCGTAGCAAAGGCAGCTGCAGAACGTACAAGACAACCATCAGTAAACATTTAAAAAATGGTATTTAATGCCTGTCTTTTCTGACGATTCCGATTCTAGCTGCATTCCTTTCCCACGGCATTTTTTTTAGATTTCCAAAAATTTCTAAAAAAACAACCAAAACCACAGTAACATTAACCAGATTCAACCAGCAACATTTCTTAGTTGAAAAAACATTATTGGTCTGAACCCCTGCATGGTTCCATATGTCTCTGGTCGGCCCGAGCATGCATCTGTTTGTGTGTGTTTATGTGGTTTGGGAGTGTATTTGCATATACACAGTTAAAAGTGTTGTCTGTGTGTGTTGTACTTGCATTTTCGTGTTACATTTATGTTACAAGAGGCTCACAGGCGTGTGTGTGTTTGTGCTAGTGTGTGGATGCTGTGGGTGAGCAGGGTGGGGTTAAAAGACCCTGATGTGGTTGCCTCTGCGCTACTTCAACACATGGTGACGGGGGCATGAGGCTCCACGCATCACCAAGAATGTCTGGGAATCTGTGTGTGTGCACGAGTATGTGGACATGTGTGTGTGTGTGTGTGTGTGTGTGTGTACAGTATGATTTTTGATGGGCCCATGTGGCCATACTGATCATTATATATTTGTGTGCCATGACTATGGCTTGGGAATATTTGCTCCAGATACACAGAACAGCTGCCCTGCTAACCCCCAATGGTACACCGCCATCAGTATCAATCTCTCTGGGAATGGATCTCTCTTTCACTGTATGCATATGGACTTCACCTCATGTGTTTCTCATGTGTTTTCTCTCATAAGAATTTCACTTTTTATATGCTGCATTTCAGTGTTTCTGCACAATAATTCTACACACAACAGAAAGTGTTTAAATAGGCAGTAACTACAACAAAATAATAAAATGCACAACATCTGCATTGCTGTATGGGGTGGTACAATATCACAGACCTCCATTTCTTTCTCAGTTCTTCAGGACATACACTTACCAAAAGTGTGTCTGGGTCCTGTAAGAAATCCACACGGTAATGTCTTATAACATTACTGATTTGATTTCACTTTGTAACATTTTATTCCATTGTTTTCCCCTTTGTTTAGCTGTGTTTTCCCAATGTAGCAACAGTATGACTCAGGTCCAGCTTGTGTTCATTGTGACAGAGTTGGGTATGACATCCCTTGGTACCGTATAATCCCTGGATGACTGCTTTTTGCCCCTGAAACCCAACACATTGTCTGTTTTATTATATTAACTTGTCTCCTTTTTCTTTAAAGTTTTATAAGTTTTGACTTTGTAAATTACAGATGCAAACACACGCCTTGGTGAGTCCAAACACGCACAACACACGCATGCACTTGTGTATGTGTGTACATGCAAATTCACCCACAACCCACATGAGAAGAAAATAAATACTTTAATAACTAATGGAGATGTGCCGTTTTTGGGCAAAGATCTACATAACAGCTGTCGTCTCTGTGTTGTAAAAATACGCTGCATGACCACAGACCAACAGGACTGACTGACTGATACTGAGGAGTATTAGTCATCCATAGTGGATGGAAACCAAACGCATTCAAAATGCATCTTAGCAAAACAGGACTTTCAGTTACAGGAATATTTATTCACACCCTGTTACTTTGAATTCTTGAAGAACACTTTGTTTGTATTGCATGTCTCCACAGTAAACAAAGCATGCAAAGAAAGAGAAAATTCTTGTGAACTCACACAACTCATGCAATACAAGCCAAGTCTCATTCATCTAGTCATACACTCAGTGCATACTTCCAAACACATTGATTTTGCTAACCTTATTATTTAATAAACACTTCTGCATAAAACAGTCTCACTTGCACAGGCCTGCTACTAGAGCTGGGCAACATGGCCAAGTTGTCAGTCCTGTGATTTTATGTCTTATCTTATTTTCTTAATTATATAGTAATTGCCAAGCATGTTTTCTCATACTAGGAATTTGTTTGTTCTTATGCACCAATACACCACAGCAAAGAACTAAAATATAGATATAGATGAAGTACTTCGGTCAAAAAAAGCACAAATGGTAAATATTTAGCATAGAAAAAGTCATACTTTTTTTTCCAAATATCTACAAATATAAACAGTAGAATGAATCTGTACAAATAAAGAGTTTTGCGAACAAGAGTCCAAGTTCACAGCATTCATAATTGCAATGTGCAAGGTAAGATCAGGTGGCTGTGCATTACGTCATGCAATATGTTTTATGTTGTAGAATAAAACAAAAGAAAAGAAAAACCCAGTCCTACACACCCCTCGTCCAGACGATGGGGAAGTGCTTTAAATAGTACGGTTTAATGAAAATACACGTGCTTGGGAACAAATGTCGATACAACTGGATCAATGAGATGGATTTTACTGCATGAGTTGTGTAACGGGTTGCAAAAGGATTTCTCTCTCTCCTTTACTTAAATTCATCAAGAATTTTCTGCCTTTTCACATTGTCCATTCACTGTGGAGGCATGTTGGGGAAAAGTTTTCTTTAAGAATTCGAGGCAACACAGTAATTGATATTCAAATAATGAGGTGGGCAAAGTTTTCCTTTAAGCTTCTGACTACGTCCTGCTCTTCAGCGAGCAATAGAATTAGCATCTGAGCGTGTGCACATTACAGTGTGGTAGGCTATCACAGAGCAGTCCATTCCTGTCTGGGAATACATGTTTGTGCACTGTTTGGTCAGGCCTCAAGGCATGACAGTGTGATGTACACACAATAAATTGAAGTTACTGTATGTGAACGAAAGCAGAGAGCGCGCTTTAACGAGAAACTCCACATTGCTGCAGCCAAGCTCGTAGTTGGTAGGACTTATATACCATTTCCAAAATAACTTTGTTAAGTGTCGTGGTATCATATATCTGTTTCACAACACACAACTCTGTAAATTGTGGCTATGACACATGTCGAGGTTCTCCACGCGGTTCCGTGGCGGTTCCCCGAGCGGTTCCTTGAGCGGTTCTCGTGGTGTTCGCTTCTCCAAGCAGCTGCACAGAATCGGGGCCAATCCGCTGCTGACTTGACTGTTCTGCTTCCAGGAGTCAACCAACCCAGGCAAATGGAGTTCAGCTTTTCCAGGGATCTCGGGCTCCCGGGATCAAACATCGCTGCTAACAGGCGGCCCCGGCAGGCAGGCAGCGGTCACCACAGCACCGGCCCCTGGGCCAGAGGGAAACACCCTCCCTGTGGCTTCCCTCTCCTGACAAATATTAAAGACCTGGCCTTCCCCTTTGGCCAGATCTGCTCTCCTTTATTTGCGTGCCATTTTGTGGTGGTGTAAATAAAAAAATCAATATAACCTTGCACCTGATTACTTGTGTTTAATAGCTAAGAACATAACGCACTTTTTAAACCACTTTCAGTCACTTACTTTTATTTACTTTTTATCATTTAAAGCTTCCAAACTGCTAAACTATGAGAATTTCACAGAAATCATTGCATTAGTGCCCTCTTGTCCCCTGTGTAGGTATCCCTCCCTCTCTTTGCTGTGCTCCTGTCTCTTCCCTCCCTCTCCTACTCTGACAGGGTTAGAGGATTAGTAGCTGAGTCTTCAAAGGCAGGGCCATATGCGTGCAGATTTACTACAAACACACGGGATAATTGCACAGAGGCCAAAGGATTTACACTCCAACTACCTGGAATCACAAGACACTTCACCGACTGCCGCTGAAATGTCATTGTTACCTTTCGCCGGCTTGACAGAAACCTACATGTAGCACTTTGTTCATTGTTCAAGTTTAGACTAATTTTCTCTCTGAATCATTATGTGACTCATAGAGCGTGTGTGTGTGTGTGGCAACTCCCTCCTTCTCTTCATCCCCCAAAGAAAAATATACTAATTACACAATTTAGCCGCAGTGCACTTAGGTGCTGAAGTGTATCAAAGAGGCATTAAATACTAATAAATCATCATTGTCGGTTTAAGGGGTTATATTGAGCGTGGAGGAGGCATATGGGAGGGAGTGGCGTAATGGAGTGATGTGAAGAGGCTCCCTTGTGTTTTTTGCATTCTGTCACCAGGTGATGTTTTAGTTTCTTCACTTCACCTTCACTTACAGTGGCTTGGGTATAATAAAGACTTGTGTAAACAATCATGGAATGGAAAAGAAGGGCAGAGAGAGACAGAAAGGGAGAGGTGAGAAGAGGAAGGTGAGGAGAGTTCATGAAGAAGGTTGCCTTTGTGAGAGTTTTTTTGAGGATAGTAAGAGAGGCAGAGAGGGAGAGAAGCTCACTGAAAAAAAGAAGTGCAACGAAGTTTGAAAGTCGAGCTCATTTTCTCCTCTTGCGGAAGAAGACATCTGGAGAGCAGGTGTTAGAGCCAGCTGTGGTAGAAAGAGTGGGAGAGTATAGGGAGCTGCGCCCTCTACAGGCCATTCAAAGGTACTATAGCTTAGTGATTCAGGCCGGGACAGGCCAAGACATGCCCGAGCAAGGACCACTGAATCCAATGACCAATACATGGAGGGTACGTCAAATCCCAGAAAAACTTTCAATCTGATTTCCAGCCATGCAAAAATCTTTGACAATTCTTGCTGAAGTGAAGTGTTACTATTGGTACAGTCTTATAATAATACATTTCCCATCAATACCTATGGGAGCAATATAAAAAATGGAACATTAGCAAGTAGAATATGCTCATAATGCAAAGACTGTTAGCTAGTTCAGGGGTTCCCAAACTTTGCCGTGCCAAGGACCCCCATATAGTTTAAGCCTCTTGCAGGGATCCCCATGTTGCAATATTTTTTTAAATGATGTGTACATTATGATAGCAAATATAAAAGATTTACCTTTCTTCTGTTATAAACATTCTCAGTCTTAATATTTAACAGTGGTATTAGAATTAAACATAATTTCTTTTAGATTTTTTTCTTTTTTGTTAAGCCTATTTAATAATTCCATTTAGTATCTTCTGTTATAAAAGTCATATATTAAAAGACATTTTTGAACTATTTGTACTGTGTGTGGTTGACATAGCATATCATATTTATTTATTTATTTTTTACTTTTTATCAATGGGCTGTAATGGACAGGACTTTGGGCATATTTGAACCTCCGACTGATGATTTCTTGTGTGGCTCCAGTGAGTGTAACAGCCGAGTCGCAGCAGTGAAATTATGATTACACAAAATCTGAATGTTTTAGCTTTAGATGCAGTTGATGCCAGAAATGTCTGTCTCTGTAAGTGATGTAATGTCAATGTGTTATACATCCCACCAGAGGGAAAATGAACATAAAACAGAGTGCAATGTTGTAAAACACAATGGAGCATTTTTATGGCTTCATGAAAAATAGCTGAATGTTACGGACATGTGGTCTCCACACACTCCAGCATTTAGTTGAAGTAGCCTACAGTTAATGCCACTGGAAAATGGAATGAACCATGTTGGGTGTTAGACAAAGTCCCTTTTTCCCACTTTACATTTCCCTCATTCTGTTCTCTTTATCAGGAACATTTCTAGTTGCCCTGGCAGCAGTGCTGAGACACAAGAAATTCACATTAAAGTCATGATGAAAAACTATCTCAGCATGACATGGCGTGTCCTATGTAAAAATACCTAAGGTTGATGATTTAGTCTGTCTTGTAAATATTTCCCGACCTGTGTGTGTGTGTGTGTGTGTGTGTGTGTTGTTTCTCTCCTGTGTAACTCCCACATGTCTTTGGATATCCTGACAAAAACAAAACCTACAACATATACAGATAAAAATAAAAACTATGCATGTGCACATAGCAACAAGTACTTGCATGTTCATGCAAAAAGGGAAACATATTTACAATGTATCACATTACTACTATATTTATTGGGGCTCCGTTGTTGTTGTTGAGGCCATCGAACACATTAGCGGCAATAAATTATTAGACAAAGCTGTCCTCTTAGTGACCCCTCAGTACTGAAAGATGGTTTAAGACCTCACAAATAAAACCATGAAAAGTATATTCCCCCAAATCATGATATACAGTATCATAAATAATAAAGACTTTCTTCATTTTTGCATCTAGAACTGCACAAAGAGTTTATTTTTTCCTCATAAATGAGGAAAAAACTCAGAGTCCCTGTGTTGTTCATGAGTAAAAGATGGATGGCACCAAGGGACACCGCTGCTTTGTACTAAAGCCTGTCACCGAGTAAAGCAAAGCTTCACAAAGAAAGTGTCAGTCTTTACTTAAAAAAACAAGTCAATTACTTGGTTAAGGATGCCAAAGCTAAAACGTCACTTTAAACTGTTAGGGGAAATGATCACAGCGATATTAGAAAAGAAAAAAAAGTTAACGGCTAAATTGAGGCATTAAATAAAACAAGATGTGCCTTGGGCCCTGTGAGGCATTGATGAGGCATGAGTGAAGTCTTTTGGACTTTGAAGTTCAGCCATTTATTAAGTTAAGAACATTTAATTAAACTGTCACATTTAAACATTCAGTGTTGCTGTTTTATTGGCGATTGTGTGTGCATGTGTGAGCCCCCAGACAAAACAGCCAAATTCAATATCCTATTATTCTATCAGTTAGTGATGGTGGGTTTGGTCAAGAACATGAAGCTTCTTGTTTTGTCAGCACTGAATATGGATATTGCAAAGCAGAAAATAATGTGGAAGATGGAGAAAGTCTTGTTTTCCAGCTACCGACCACAGGATTGACTCAGATATTGAAGATAATCCTCGATTTATAAGGGAAACATGGAGCCAATTTAAACATGACACAGATCTTGACTGTAATGGTCATATAAGACCTTAAGACCTTGTATAAAGCAAACATGAGAACATGTGGTTATCCTTCCTGTGTTATGATCAGTAACCTATGAGCCCTGTGTCCTGACAGAACTCTAAGCCTGACTTTTTCATGGTACATCACAGAGATAATCTGCAGAAGAAGATGGTTTAGCAGTGATTATTTTTAATCCACTCTTGTGTGGATAATAACCCTGAAAGTTTTCACAGTTCATTAAATACTGACAGTCAAGACGTTGTGACCAAGTGCAACGTGAGTGCATGTGTGCCTGTACACACGTATCACAAGAAGGTAAAAATACTTTAGGGTAAATTTTTATATATTTTTCCAATCATGTCTGCACGTTCATGCATGTGTGTGTGCCTCTATACATGTGTTTGTGTACGTGAATTAGTGTGCTTGCACATTCCTGGCCATTCAACAGCATGTTTAATAAGCTTTACTTTGACGTGCCCTTCAGATGAACCCGCGAATCAGCATCGTTTGACTTCTTAGCTTTTGACATGGCTGCCAGTCAGCATCAGTGGTTGGATGAAACCAGAGCTGCTGCCCTCAGAGGATCTTCTCTCACCCTTTCTCTTCCTCCCCCTCCCTCTCCCCTCTTCACTGCTCCGTCTTATTCACTCTGTTCCCTGCTCCGGCCAGGTAAATCTGTTTCATATGACTTTGTAAAAGGGGCCCTCTGCAAAGGTTAACACAAAAGGTGGAACACCACGCTCAGAGAAAATCCATCTCTACCTTCTGCAAGTTATTCATTCGTATGAGATTCTATGAATATGTCTGAACTATGATAATTATCTATACACGATGGTGGCAGTCAATATCATTGCGATTTATGACCTGTACTTCAGCCAGACACCAGGGGGCAAACTAGACGTTTTGGCTTCATTGTTTTTAACACTTGTGTTACCATTTCAGTTTGTGCAAATTAAATGTATGAGATATTTGTGAATTAGTGAGTGGTCGAAGATGTCAGAGCCAGGCTAGCTGTTTTTCCCTGTCTCCTGTCTTTGGGCAAAGTGCAGCTAACTAACCAGGTAGTTGTTGACTGTAAATAAATCATAGCAAGAATTAAACTTTTAGTTTCTACCCTCAAATACGAGCCACAGGAGTGTTTACTAGAATGGTTCCCCCTACTGGTGGCAGTTCAACTCACCCTAATATCTAAACAAAAGGATTGCTGTTTAAAACACATGGCTAACATTGTGAAAAGGTCGCAGTTTGGTTAGGTATAGGCATCAAAACCACTCAGTTATATATAGGCAACAAAAGTACTTGGTTAGGTTCAGGAAAAGATTATGGTTTGGGATAAAATAACTGCTTTTTGAAAATGTAAGTACATGGTGGTTGTCCTCCATGTGACATAGTATATGACATAGTTGTGTTTTTTACTTTAAGTTAAAATAACTCAAAGTTGACATTTCAAATAGGAAACAAACAATGGTCAATCAAAGTCTTGTGTTTTTTGGACCCATCCCCTCAGTGAACTTTGTAACTCTCTATACTGCGTCACCTGACTTCCTCGTTTGTTCCCACCCTGGTTATTATGGCCACTAGGGGGCGCTGCCTAACAATAAAGTAAATATGGGTCGTAGTTAGCTGCTTGTACAAATCACCCGAGTGTATGGTATGCAATATTCCTGGGTATGGAGTATCTTAATTATCCCATAAGTGTCTGTCCTGCATGCATAGAGCAGTTCAATCAAACCTCATAATCCAAACCTATGACTAGATTACAGTTTGGCTTCTCTGTTTTCAGAGCTCTGATTTTCCCCAGCCACGAATTGGCAAATGGGATTGCTGGTTGTTGCCAAGTTACAAAAGGTGAAAGGTTAAGGAATGCCTCACCCTGTGATGGTGTTTTCGGAGAAGACCGCTCACTCCTGGATACTTAGAACATGCTTGTCTTAGCAAGGAATCAAACAATGATGAGTTGGCTCCGTCTCCTGTTTGACTCTTTCTCACTCTCAAAGTTTTATTTCTCTCTTAATTGTCTCGGCTTCTTCATGTCTGGTTTGTCTCTGTCTCCCTCTGGCTTTACCTCTGTGTCTCTGCCCTCGCTTCTTTTCTCTGTCAGTCTCTCTTTCTGTCCTCTTCTGATTTCACTGGTTCAGTTGCTGCTGTGTGCTTTAGCAGATTGTTCTGTCTAAAATAGTCAACTACTATGTGAGATCCAACAAAATATTATGTGTCCAAGAGTATGCTTGCACAGTCACACACACACTCACTCTGGCACACAGCAAGATCAGTCATACTTGCTAATTCAAACATGATCAGTGAGCGAAAGTAGATTTGACAGGGTCTGATGTTCTCACAGATAAGATAAGCTGACACAAAACCTGAAACTGTCAACCAAACCTATAAGATCCAAGATCCCAGGTCCCTGAACCAAAAATGAGCTTTGGCAGCTTTTCTCTCACCAAAAAATGACATTTTAGTCCATACTTTAGTCAGGTATCATCCACATTTCACTGATCAAGTAGTTATCCCGCAGTTCACCTCTTTCTCACTCATGCAATCTCTTCCTCCTTCTTCCCTCCTTTTTTATCCATCTCTCCTTAACCACCCACAAACACAGAGCACCAGGGTCATTATGGAAAGCCACTGAGCGAAAGATGATCAGAGAACGCAGAGCAACTTAACTCAAAAAACCCAAAGAGCATGATAAGTAGTCTTTTACAAGGTCTGATATTATCATGTTCATGCCTCATTCATAACAGACAAACTGATCAAAAACTTTGAGTTGTTCCAAAAGGTCATCTTTGGGTTCACTGTAGGTCAACTCAACCCATGAAAGCTGAGGGTCATGGGAAGCTGCAGCTCTTGGCTCGACTGGATAGGAACTTCACTGACAGGTTCTCTTGGAGGATGTTTGTAAAATGGCCGACCACTGATACCACAGCAAAGAGCAGCACTCGGTGACTGTGCCGTACATCCTGGGCCAAGGACATGGCAAGCACATCATGACCAATGATCTGAACCGGGGAGGAGGCACTGAGAAAGGAGTGGAAGAGTGTGGCCTTTACTCTGGGTTTGGAGTAGGAGAGGATGTGTGTGCATGTGTGTGAGGGAGAGCAGTGAGTGCCTGTGTTTTAGTGGGTTGAATTGGTTTGATTACATTTGGAGATAGCAATCAGCTCCATTCCACTCGCTGCTTTATTGTGTTTGATGTCCGATGAGCATCCAGACGGAACTCAACACGCAAAGCCTGCTAAAGTACACACGGACACACACACACACACACACATATGTTGGAGAGGAATCTCAGACAGGGCACCGTTTAACCGGAGAATTCGGAGTCTAGGTCTTTGTTCTGCCAACAGTTTGTAAGTGATGCTAGCAGCACAGGTATAAAGAACAACTAGTCTGACACCATCTGCTAGCAGAAACTATGAAACTATATTGGCTATCTCTATTGGCATTTCTTTACTTGCTTTATGTTCTCACCATTTATTTCAGTAGCCACATGTACTGCATTAGAAATGCTAAATGAAATTAATCGTTTGCCTTTGTCCAAAAATGGTTGAGGCACTAAATGGGAAATGGAAAAACCTTTGCTAAATAAGTTCTGATGTAGCAAACATTTAACTCACATAAATAATTAGCTGTTTCCACCGCCAGCATCTTGCAAGATATTGTATTAATTTGTCTCTGGGCAGCATGAAATACGGCCAAGGCTAGCTGACTTAAAAGACAATAAGAATTGGTACAATTTAAAGAAATTCCAGAAAAACTCTCCATTTTTGTCTTGTGGTTAAGATGGCAGAGATGATTTGCCTTGTTTCTGGTTTCAAACGTGCAGAACTTCTTCTACTCTGTTTACTGACGGATTACAGCCATGCATAGCCGATACACTGTACATACTTTATTTGGTTTAGACCAGATGATAGAAGTGCTCCTGAATTCACATTACTTTTTTTGAAACATTTCATAAGTTTGCTTAAAATTAGCTTGACAATTAATGAGGAACATGGCTGTTAAATATGGTTGTAGTTATTAAACACATAAATTGGTTAATGGTGGCAGGTTGTTTAGGTTTAGGCAACAAAACTACATGGTTAGGCTTGGGAAGAGATTGCAAAATAGCTACTGCTGAAGGTGAGGTAGTTACACACGGAAACAGTGATTAAAACATTACACAGCTACATTTAATAATTAAATAACATGCCAACTTCAAAAACAGGATTTAACATCCTGTTCTTTTTAGACCCATCCACCACCCCTCCTGCACTCCGTTAGTGGACCTTGTCGTTCTTTATACTCTGTATCCTTATTTCTGTCTTGCCAAGCGTCATAAAGCTTTGGCCACTGGAGGGCCCTGCCATACAATGACCAATAATATGGGTCATAATAAGCTGCTGAACGAACAGCATATGGGCTTGTTTTTTGGGGGTGGACAGTCTGGTATTAGACTTAATATCTCTTTTTTGGTGGCGAGTGGTTTCCTTTGTAAGTAAACACATTTGGAAATGCTCTGTCACTGTTTAGGGTGGGAAAGAAGTGTGTGAGTGTGTCTGCATGTGATTGTGGTGGGGAGGTACAGCTCACACACACACAT
>CAFUXE010001150.1:137439-150876 GCA_903364295.1 Serranus cabrilla
AAAAAAATACCAATGTCACTCTGTGTCTACTGGTTGTGTAAATAGGCAAGACATTCACTATAACAACTTTTATATAATGTGTCAGTGTTGTGTTTAAATCCACCATCTCAGAGGCCACAAAGGTAATAAAGCTTTAGCATGTTCATGCTTTGTACCTGACATGCAGCTTTGTATTCTAATCACATTTGGTACTTAATTACTGAAAGGCAGGATTAGAAGGTTCAGTCCATTTGTGTGTAAAGACAACATTCAAAGTTGGTTCTTCCCCCCTAACAGTGGCAAGAAAGGGTATTTGTCACCTAATGTTGTTTAACCTAATACCACACAAATCAATGGAGCATTCATAGTGCTGGGAGAAAAAAAAGTGGTATCCAGAGGGTTTGGTGAACTTCAGTCTAGCTAGCTGAGCGACATAGTATTTATCTCCAGACAGGTGAAATTAACGTAGCATGTCGAGCTTCCGACTCAGACGACACAGATTACAGTTTCAGGCCACAGCTGATCACAGCAAAGTAAAAAGAAAATACAGGCAGAGGGCAGGATCTCTGCAGACAGAGCCAGCAGAAAAGCTCGCTGTTTCATGTCTAATACATTGAGATTATTCCTCTGCAACATCCTGTTGCATTTTGTTTGATTTGTCATGAAAGAGTTTCTTTTGATTTGCCGTCTGATTTATGTTGCATTGGATCAAACGTTGGCACGATCAAACAGGTTGGTGGGAAATGGCACTTTACAGTTTCGGGATATTATTGTCTTTCATCTAAATTTGGAAAGTTTGGTTTAATTTAACTTCCTACTTCAGTGTTTCATTTCGGCTCAGTAGTTTTGGTCAACAATTCTATCAGGTGTATCCATAAAGATAGATGTGTATGTGTGTCAGGCCTGTAATGGGTTTGATCATCATTACGCTTCACAAAGATGGTGCTGATAATTAGATTATGCTAATGATGATGACTTGTGACAATGATGGCTGTAAGGAAAGTGGAGCTATATGCAAACTATTTGATTTGTTGTTGTATCTTGGGGCTAGTTGTAAAACAGAGAAAAATAAAGTAAAATAAAAACTACCAACAGATGTGACCGTCACTTCCTGTTTCTTCTCCATTAAACTAGAGCAGTAAATAAACAAACTTCACTCTACTTTGCCAACTATATTTGTCCTGTTCCTTACTAAACCAATGTTCCCCACAAGATGTATGATAAAATGTAATTCTATCAATAAAAGCTTCAGATAGTTTACTGGATCCTTCTCATCCTTTAACAAGACTTAGTTTGATGTTATTTCACATTTCTTATGTTAGCTGTAAGATGAAATACTTTCACAGGGTGATTGACAGCACTGCATCCCTCAAGCACTACAGTTCCTTACGCTGTCCAACAAGACAAGAGATCAAACACCAGTGGAGGAAGCCAGGAATTCAATACAACTGCACTAATACTCATGGGATCGGAAAAAATACAGGAATGAAAGAAAAGCTATAAAAAGATTAACTGGATGTTTTTCTTGCATTTTCCCTCCACCTACAAAAATGCATCCTGGAAAAAATGGTCCATCACAGCAATGGGGTTGCTGTTTTAATAAATATGGTACAAGTAAGAATCAAATAGCAGCTATTTGCTGGTATTTATCACTTAATCCTTCACACTTCCACTGAATAGCAAAGCCCATTCTGAAGACTCCACTGACTTTCAGTGCTATTTGTATCTGTTTCCACTTCCAAAGCAGTCATGTAGCTTAGTGGAGGGTTGCCAGTTCTGCTGAAGGTAATTGGATCACCTATGCAGTTTCCTAAGACATACATGCAATGTTACAAAAGCTGGGTATAGGATTAGAACTGTAGCCTGTGACATGGAAGTGGTTTCACAGTACACCAAAATACTTTCATATTATTTCAGTAATAATAATAATAAAAGCTTTGAAAGACAACTCACGGCTGAAAGCAATGCGTGTAGGTATATGTGGTATATGGCGATCATACTCTAAACAGAGCTGAACTCCCATCTCTCTCTCAGAAAATGTGTTTTTCAAGTCATGAAGTCAATTCTCTTTCTTTCTTTGAAACATGGTCTGAAGATGCCCAAAGTGTCTGGCATCAGACATAGCCTATTATACACAGTTCATATTTTAAGTGTAGTGCACCCAGAGCTGGCATAGACACTTTGTTCAGATTTCTTTCCAACAACTCGTCAGGGAACATTCTTGTGTGAACGATTGACTTTAGACTGTTTGTGGTTTCAAATATGTTCAGACCCATTTAGAAACCCTTGCTTGATGCCATTTCTAGATTTGTTTGTTGGCTGATTTTATGATTCATTTAAGGATACTATTTTCATGAATATATTTAACCAAAATGTTTATATTATTTATTTACATGTATATAGACTAAAAACTACGTATTTGTGTATTCAGCAGCAGATTTACATTTATTTGATTTTTTTGTTGATATATATATTTAAATTCTTCTTATTAAATATTATTCTTATTATGAATCCTTTCATTTTTTGTCTTTATATGTTTATTTTTTATGTATGTTCAGATGTTTATGTATATCTGGTGCCACTGAAAAACCCAATAATTTAAATGTTTCACACAAAAAAATACTTTTTTAAAGTTCAGATGTTTCCTAAATCAATGACTAATCATGTTAAATAATCATGATCTCATATTGCCCAGAATAATCATAATTATATATTTAATTTTTTTTTTTACAACATTATGTAAATAAATCCAGTGGTAGAGCAATTTAGTTTGATGAAGAGATGCCATGTTGGTGAGTGATCTCAAAAGGTAAAAGGCATTAAACCTGAATACTGTATACAGTTCCACATATTGTCTGTCTCTCTGCTAAAGAGCTTGATTTTGAAGTGTGAAAATAAATCAGTATGATGACTGTGATTTGACCATAACTGATTAAAATGTCTTATCTGAGAAGACTGGCCAGTATAGGCCCTCCATGGATATATAAAGAGAAGCATAAAGTGTAGCAACTGAAGGGTGATTTTGTGATGCAAATGACAGTGAACAGGCCTATACACCACAACACTTCTAGTCAATATATAGGCTACTGAAGAGATTAAAGACACAGTCTGATGTATTGATAGCGCTGATTAAGTGCAACCAATTGTGCCTCCAACCTGTTCACAGGCTATCAATGGACACCAAGAGCTAAAAACAACAGCCCGAGTGATTGGATCATTGATTTGCTCTCTCATTGGCTGGCTCAGCTGTCACTCAGGGGCTGCACTTGCTGGTTCGTTTAAACCCATGACTTAACGCACGGCGACTAATCTCCGTCCCTGCTCCAGCTATAGGATTGTGTCGCAGCGTGTTCCTGCTGAGGCGCTGACACAGAGCATCTGTTGGAATACAAGTGGATCCTCAAAACCACCCTGGTCCCTATAGCTGGTACCCACGAGCCGCCACACGGAGACACTAAACGGGTAAATGGAGTTTCAATCGTTGTCGTGACTGTTGATCACCGCCTCTCACCCTGCAGAAGACTGCGTTGAAGTTGCAGCAGCATCCTTACACCACCGCGGCTCCATCCCTTCGCAGACATGGGTACCGTGCTCTCTATATCCCCGGCCACCAAGAAGGCATCTATTATGGACTCCGAGCTGGCAGGAGAGGGGATGAAAAACGACAAGAGCCTAAAGAGGCACTCGATGTTCGTCTCTCTCTCCTGGAAGAAGCTGGTGGCCAATTCGGCCAAGAAGAGTGCCAAGAAAGTGACCCCGAACCCGCTGCCCGCCCGCGAGCTCCCGTCCAGCCAGGTGGCTCAGCTCAACAACGAGAACACCAGGAAAACCGAGGAGAAGAAACCCAAAGCGCCGATCCCGGTCCCGGTGCCCACGGTGCCCAAGCAGAACAACAACGACGTTGTCGTGCAAAACGGGAGGCTCGGCACAGTCCAGAAGCAACCCAGCAGCCTGTCTCTGGTGTCCCCGAGACGGATAGTGATCCAGGCTTCCACCGGGGAGCTGCTGCGCTGTTTGGGGGACTTCATGTGCCGCAGGTGTTTTAAACTCAAAGAGCTGAACTGCGGGGAGGTGATCCTCTGGTTCCGCAACATCGATCGGACTCTTTTGCTCCAGGGCTGGCAGGATCAAGGCTTCATCACGCCGGCTAACGTGGTGTTCGTGTACTTGCTTTGTGAGGACACGATACCGGACAGCACCGGCAGCTCCGCCGAGCTGCAGGGCACGTTTCAGACTTGCCTCTACCTCGCCTACTCATACATGGGCAACGAGATCTCATACCCGCTCAAGCCGTTCATGATCGAGGCGAACAAGGACGTGTTCTGGGAGACGTCGCTCCGGATCATCAACAGGATGAGTGCCAAAATGCTGCAGCTCAATGCGGACCCGCACTTTTTCACCGAGGTCTTCCAGGACCTCAAAAACCAACGAGACACGAGCGAGGCGAACCTGGACCGCTGACATGGGAACAAACATTGTGTTTTAAAAAAAAAAAAATCACACCACGGTGGTTTTGAATGTAAAGGCCAGCGTTGAAGGCTTCACACGTCTGGGCTGAATATGATGTTACACAACTTCAGTGTGCTGTTTAGGCTACAGTGTAGGAGATTTCATAAATGCATGCCAATATTGTCCCTCTTTTGTCTTGTCCCCTTGAATGACGCAAGGATTGACTTACGAATCACATCCTAAGGGAAACTCAAATCCCTGTTTCATTCATGCTTAGCCTACTTTCTGGCTTAGTAAGCGAGTGGATGTCGCAGTGAGGTGAGGTACTGGGCAGGACCAGAATAGATGTGTTTGTGAGAAGTCGAGAGGCGGAGCTGTCCGAGGTGCTGACCTGTGCAGCCATTTCTCCTCCCTCGCTCCTTGCTATTTGAGTCACCTCGTCACAACAGAGCCCAGCGTGGCTTAAGAGGACCAGTCCAGAGTCAGCCCAATACACGCTCAGCACATAAGCCTAAGCCTTGTAAGTAGAGGTATCCAGCATATTGTGCTTTATTTAGATTCCCTACCAGTTCATAGGTAAGCTGTCAGACATGCAACAGATATCAGAAGCATGCATTATTTATGTAGATATTCCTCCAGCTGAGGTGAAAAGCTCCATCTACTGCAGAGAAGCTTCATGCTGCCTATCTTCACCCCTGGTTGGATGTAAACCACCGATCTCTTCATATAAACCACCTCACTTGGCATTAAATAACTTGTTTATGCCTATAACTGAGGCTGCAGCTAACGATTATTTTCATTGTTGATTAATCTGCAAGATACTTTCTTCATTAGTCATCTGTAAAAAGTCAGAAAACAAATGTCCAACCTAGTTTCCAAGTCTGAAGTGATGTCTTTATTATTATTGTTTTGTCTTTTCAAAACCCAAAGATATCCTGTTAGATTCTTAAATACTAAACACAAAAAAGCAGACGATGTCCATATTTGAGAGGCTGAAAACAGCATTTTTTGCCATTTCTGCATGACAAATCATGATTAATCAATTGTAAAAAATAGTTGGTAATTAATTTTCTTTCAATCAACTAATAGATGATGCCAGTGGTTCTCAACCTTTTTTGTTTCAAGGAACCACTAAGCTGATATACAATAATTCATGGACCCTATTCATAAGATTTTGATTCTTAGTTGCAGAGATAACTAGAGGAAATGAAACCCATGATGACAATAGTCACTCTTCTGTCTCCTCCAGGGCTCACTAGTGAACAAAATAGTGGAAATTAACTTTGTCTCTTTTTTCTGGGGACACACCAGAACACGTTCAAGAACATGTGGTTGAGAGCCACTGGATTAATCAACCAATCGTTGCAGCTCTACTACCAATGTGATGGTGTAGCGATGCACCTGTACTGTAAATGGGCCGTTGGTTCCATGCCGTTGAATATGAGGGAAGAGCAGAAATATACAATTAGTAAAGGGAGTTTCTTTCCCTTGCAATGTGATAAACAGCACTAAATGGGCCCATAGATGGCCATACAGCAAGATCATCAACCTAAGGCCCTGTTGTGTTTTGTTCCAACACGATGCAGAGGCCAGCGTAACTAGAGACTGAAAGGAATGTACAGTTTTTCAAGAGATTTTTTTTAAATCTCATATGTGCCAACTATTAAATATTATTGGCCTGAAACAATGTGGTTTACATGTACATATCCCACATTTAAGATTTGCTCTTGATTTTATTTTTATCTGCCTGTTTTGAAGGTGGCTGTATATGATGTAGTACAAGCATAAAAAACAAAAACAAATGATGTTTAACTGGTATTTTTGTGCTGTGGGACTCAGTTTGCTGGGTTCAATTTCAGTGCAGTCAATTCAGGAATTATGTTTCCTCATAATGTTAATATTGAATGTGAAGATCTCGTCATTATTCATTTGCACACATCATTGCAGTTTCTATAAGCTAAAAAGTGATTTGACTCCAAGCTTAAATGACAACCTTGACAGTTGTTATTCCATATTATGCTTCTAAGTAATCATTGTGATCTTGTGTTGTGAACCCATTGCTTGGAAAGTGGAATGTATTGCTGCTATTTTGCACAGCTGTGAACAAACGTTTAATGTTTTGCACAGTGGTATAACATATTGGTCGTGTACCGGTGTTTCCTGTCATGCACTGGAGTGTTTTGCCATTACGTTTATAGTTAATGTCACCAAGATCATCTGTGAAATAGATCTTTTGTACAGTTCATTTTTTTCTATATGTCAGCTATGGAAAGTGATATTTAGATGTGCGTGTTGTCTGTGGTTGCACCACAGTTGCATTCACTCTCTCTACATGTTTAAAAGGTCAATACAGTAATTGTTTATGGTGACCATGATGAAATAAATCCAAACTTCTGTAGGATCCTGTCTCTTTTGCATTGTTTTATTTTTTAACAATTTATCCAAATGTACATGTCTCCTATATATCTAAATATATAAGCACACATGCTATATAGAAATGTTGCAGTTTGCATGAAGCAGTAATTAACTTAGACAGCCTCTTATCCACTCACAACACCCTCTAATCTGTTAATTTGCAGGGAACCCTTGAGACATGGTTATGCAATAGAAATAAGTCCATGACAAATATGCTTACTGGGATGATACCATAGGTTGCCATGGGACTGAAGCTCATGGGACTTCATTGGTTGCCATGAAACAAAAACTAAAGGTAATCTATTCTTCCATGGACATGTTTTTTTAGAGATACTGACACAAAAATGAATCCTTTTTTATGGTTTTATATCATGATAGCTTTATGGCTCTATAAGCAAATCTCTCATTGAGAGAGAAGAACAGCCACATTATATTCTGGAACATGTTGCAGTGGATATATCTGTGTTGCACACTGAACACAGTGGCTGACACATATAAAAGGATATTTTTGGTTTCCTGTCTGTGTGTCCTGGGTATTCTAAACGGGGCCACGTACTGAAATGGGAACACAGAAACCAAACAGTAGAAAAGTGGGAAAAAAATCCATCTGCTAACCCCGTCTCACACTATTACACACATTATGAATACTGATTTTCAGAGATATGCAACATGAGGAAGTATTTTAAATATTCCTCACTTCATTCACATATTAAATAAAAATTCTACAGCTTCTCTAATACTTTAGAGCATGGCTAGATTGATGATATGCTGTATGAGAGAATGGGGTTGAATTGATAAGGGTTTCCTCCTGTTTTTTATGAATAAGCCACGTGGGCTGGAGGGTTCCTTCATGTGATTGGTTAGAATCTGCTGCAGTCTCAGAACTGTCTGTGACTCTCTCTCTCCCCCTCTCTCTCCCTCTATCCGTGTCTGTCTTATAGGGACACACAGTATCTATTTACAGAGAAAAAATGGAAGGAAAGGCAAAATCATAAGAGAAAGGGAACAGGAGCAAAATAGTTTGAGCGGTATGTAGAGGTAGAGAAATGGAACATAAAGGAGGTAAATCTGACATAAAGAGAGATGGAGAGAAGAGTTTCTTTTACTTACTGCCACCAGAAGATATTATTATTATCAGAAATATTCAAAATTACCCCTGTAGAGGCAAAATTCTAAGTTTCAATGCACGTCTAACTTTAAAATAACTGCAAGTTTTCATATGTTTGTGATATTTACAGCGTTACAAGGTTTCATATTTTGCATGCCTCTTGATAACGGAAGAGATCATTTTTTATAAATAATAAGCAATGCTTCTGTAAAACATGACACTTGATCGACATAAGTTAAGTATGACCTGAAATTATCGTTAAATATCTTTGCTGTAGGTATCTTTAAATGTTCTATGACAGCAATGCCGTTTCAGCTTCAGTTTCACATTCACTAACATGGTCTGTGAGGTCACACAGTTGAGGGAATTAGTGAAAAACAACAGGATCAAAATAGCTCCCACGCACTAGTTTTGTTTTGTTTTTCAGGTTGACATCATGGCAGAATCCTGCAGCAGCGTTATGTAACAGCCTCCCAGCACAGTGTTGTGAGCCTTCTCTTTATTATTAAGATTCAGCCCAGGTCTCCTGCATATCTGTCTGCCAGCCTGCCTTCTGCATTCTTCTCCACTGTGTCTCTATAGTAACGGGTAGGTAAGTGAAAGAGAGCTGGACAAAGTGAGCTGTGTGGGGCTGAGCGTGGGCTGAACCACTGCACACCACATACACACTGTGCTTATCAACAGAGGACATGCACACTGTGTTTGTGAGCGTCTGTCTGTTGGTGCAGGCATGTCTCTGACTCCTCCACAGCCACTCTGTCTCTTCTGAGCTACCTCTGCCATGGTGCTGCTGTGTTTACCACTCTGCCCTCCTTATCTTATCGTCAGTAATCACAGGGAAGAGCAACACTACAGTTAATCTGCCAGACTTCACTTCTATTTAAGCGTGTGGATCATAATCACTTTGTTTGTCACTCTCAGTGTGTGTAGGATGCAGGCATTTCCAAGAACTGCATTTGAATTTTGGATTTTATTTTCTATTAGCGACATAATACAGTGAAGTCACTCAGTTGAAAGGTCTCCTGTCTTAGCGTTTTAGGACAATGTGTTACACAGCCTGCAGGCTAAAGGGTATAATGCCAAAGCTCAGTCTTTAAGTTTGCAACGTGATGTACAACAAAGATATTTTATTGCTTAGACTGTAAAAACATGGATGTTGTCTCTGTGACTTCACCCATAGGTTTCTGAAGAGCTATTGTGAGACTCAGTGTGGTGGCTCCAGCTGTCGATATGTTGGCCAACGTGTCCTCATAAACGGTTCATATGATATCCTACAAGAACTTACGTTATCTTATTAAACACATGGTAACATGAAGCAGTTAGCTTTGGGAACCAAAACTACCTGGTCAAGTTTAGAAAGAAAAGACAGGATTTGGGTTAAAAAATGTGATTGCATACAAGTGATAGACTGTGGTGGGAAGGAACTACATACAACAACTTAAGTAGGGTACTTTAGTTTATGTATTTGTACTTTACTTTAATAATTACACTTTATTCTTTATTCTTTACTTTTACCTTACTACATTTATTTGACAGCTTTAGGTTACTAGGGGCGTAATGAAAGCATTATCTTGTGACCCTGTGGAGTTTGATCCCAAGGTTACTGATGGACCAGTATGAACAGTCAGAGCAGTCAAATCTTACAGTATAAACTTACATGAGCTACATCATGTAAGCATCTCATCATCTTCACAAATACAGAGGAAGGAAGGAAGGAAAGACAAAACCTGATCACAGTGCTTCAATATTACAAGCAAAATAAAAATACATATACTAGTGATACAGTTACAGTACAGTGCAATGCAGCCTACTGCTCTTGGGGTTCTCTAGTACAGGGCTCAAGACTCTCACCAACACTTGAGTCTTGTTCTTATCACTCATCAACATCAACTTTTCTAAGTGCAACACACAAATCAACTCTGTAATCCCCAAATCATGTTGGTGCAGTTCGACTTCCGCATCAGCAGAATTTGTTTTCTTGCTGCAACATTACCAAATGAAATTACTTAAGTTTTATATTTGTTGCCAAAGGTAATACACTCAGACAGCAATTATTGGGTAATCTTAACAGTCCTTCTTAAAGGCTCACGGGGGATTTTTTACTGCAGAACCAATAACTGATACTTTAATTATGGGTTGGTTATAACACTAGTAGATTATGGTTGCAGAGCTTTTGCTTGTAATGTAGTATTTTGACATTGATGTGTTGGTACTCAAGAAAGGAGTGAATACTTATCTTTATTGTTTTATAACTTAATTAAGTGTGTTAGCAACTCCACGTCTACTTCACCGTTCCTTAGAAAGGGATTCTCTCTGACCAAATATTCGTCAGCTTGACCCGAGTGGAAAACAGACCAAATGTAGTCCGAGTGCAGGAACACCCTTTGGGGATTATGTCTATTTTGCTGTCCTCTTTCTACATAACCGCCCTGTTGCTAATCTTGTTAACTAGATTACACCAGCATTGAGTTGCAATGAGAAGCAGCTTCTCTTCACTTTCACACAGCAAAGTGAAGTCAGGCTCAACAGGGAAAACTCAGCCAAAGAATATGAATTCACTTCAAAGTGCAGCCCATTAAATGAGTCATCTACCGTCATGCTAGGTACTGTATGTCTTATGTAACCATACACTGTTTTTATGACACCTTTGTATTTATATTTAAGCAGGTCTACAAAATGAAACAACTTCAGGATGGGACTTGTTTTCATTCACCACACACCTACACGGTGTTCATTGTTATTTTATCTTGCCAGTGAATCACTTCACACCACATGAATCTGCCTGATTATTCATCCATTTAGCTTTACGTAACATCCAATATCCGAAGTATAGAGGCGCTCCAGTTCCAGGCCATTACCTAAATTGACAAATTAACATTTCAGGAGTGAACAGTAACCGGCTTCCCGTCCTCTAGCTTTCATATCTGCCACATTTGAGACACACTTATATAATTTAGCACCAGACTATTGCTTTTTGTTTGTATGCATGATGGATTTTTGATAATGCTTCTAATCATGGAAATGGAACCAGCTGCAGACTGGTATTATAACACCAAACAGCCCTACAGAGGCTTATGTTGATGTTGGGAGGTTGGGTGAGTTTTAGCTCTCATTTGCTGACTTTCACTCATTTATTTTTTGACAGGAATAAAAGAAACTGAAGTGTATAACAGTTCACCAAGTGATAGATAATGCCCAAAACCCTTCAAAATGTCTTGACAGTGAGTTTTTAACCTTGATATTAACAGTCAACATTTTTTTATGTAACAAAAGAATGGGACCAGAGAAAGACAGGATATTGATTTTAACGTTGTTGGTTTCAGCTCACAGAATCTGAGTCTGTATGCAGACAAGCATATCTGCAAAAAGGTCACGAGACATCGGTCCAAATTGTTCTCCTCTGTGTTCTTTTACCTCTCTTGTGTCTCTGTTCCCAACCTCTCTGAGTCTCTCACCTTTCCCCTGGTCTCTTCATCTCTCCCTCTTATTCACAAGTCTATTTCAGCAGTGTGTAGGTGTGTTGTTCTAATTTAGCAACGCCTTCATTACCACTCTCTCCAGCTGGAAGAATGACTCACTGACTTCACACAGCCACACAAAGCCCACCGACTGCTTCACCCTGCCTCCTAAAAATGGACTCTAATGGGACTTAAAGAGACCTGATTTTTTTCCCTCAATGTGTGACTCATAAATACCTGTCAGGATGTAATAGAATTTAATAATAATTGTGATTTTTATAGAAGTTATTTGCACTAACTTTAGCCTTTCAACAAGCACCTTTAGCCTGTAATTTTACATTTTTCAAAATTGTATTTCTTTGTTTTCTCCTACTCATGCTAAAGTACTATGAGGCTGCAAAACAGGAAACATTTTGGGTTAGAAATGACTAAATTCGCTCTTCAATATTTGTCATCAATTCTTCAGAGTTTGACATGAAAAGAAGTACAAAACATATTCATAACATATAGAAATTTAAAAGTATGACAAGCTTTTAGAAATGTCTTGTGGGCATGTAATGCATAGGATATGCTTTTTTTTAAGAAAATGTGTTACAATTTATAGTCCAGAATAAAATATCTTAATAACCTTTGAAAGAAGTGGAACTTTTTAATCTTGCACTCTCAACAAGTCAACATTTGAATTATTAAAACTAAAACCATATCTTTATCTATAGCTTTACTTTGTGTTTTTTCCTAATGAGCCAATCTTTTCATGTTTACAGGCCTTGTTATGGTGTAGCACATGTCAACACTAAACATCAACATGTTAGCATGCAAATGTTGACATTTAGCTCAAGCAACCATTGTGCTTTGGTAGAGCCTCACAGAGCTACTAGCATGGCTTAGACACTTCGCCTTGCCCACTTATTACATACCAGCACCCAAAATACAAAGTAAGACTGTAGGAAAGCCTCAATTATGGCATTTTGGCTGTCACCATCATGGTTTTTTTTGGAACCAGAAGAGACTATAATCGTACAAAAGGGGGGAGCTAGGAGGACGCTTAGTTATGAGCTAATACAAGTGTTAGTAACTAGCATGGTTAGCAAGGTGCATCTGTAATTCAAAATACAGTGCAGACTCATTAAAATGTGTTTCAGTACAGCCTTTAACATTTTTAGGCGGCCAAAAAGGTCACAGTCATCTTCCATACACTGAAAACATGCTGTGAATGGGTGGATTCATCAAAATGAAAAAACATAACCTGCTTCATCAAATATTTTAGTCTAAATGGGAGCATAATTTACTAAATGATCATCATGCTGTACTGAAGAAGACTTGAAACCAGCATTTGAGACCAGAGAGGTTTAAGGCACTACCGCATTGGCTCATTTTCTGAGGTTTCTGCTCGATTACAACATGTAAAACCCCCAGAGTGCTACTTAACGTTGTTTCATTGAGTCAGCGACCAGCCCTGATCCTGAGGACGGACTGTCTGCCCACAGACAGACTCTGTCTCGTCACGAAAGCATCCGAACAAAGACATTATCCAAATGGCTGAGAGCGCTCACTGATCTGAAGTCTGATTTGAGTCACCGACACAAATCATATTTCTTTTCTGCACACAGAAGTTTCCTCTCAAACATAAGTGCTGGTAACTAACATACGATAATCTTCCCCTCTCCTCCTCCTCGTGCTCCTCAGTCCTTTACATTCACACTGTTAATCCTGTGGCTTGCAGCGAAACACCCACCTAGATTGTTACGCAAGAAGAGAGGGGATGAGAGCTGAGCAGCAACAATAGGCACAGGAGATTAGTGGCAGAGCAGTTGGCTGAGAAAACAGGGACGGTTACAATGTTGTGGAAGTGACTCAATCCCTGAGGAGTTTCCACTACGGTATTCTAAGAAGTCCACAGGGGGTGAACAACATGTCCACAATACACACCTGTCTCCCAAGTACTCACACATGACTTGCAATCTCTGCCTCTCGTTCTCTGTCAGACACACATCTGAACAGTGAGAAAGAGAGAGAGAGAGAGAGAGA
>CAFUXE010001150.1:150929-167831 GCA_903364295.1 Serranus cabrilla
AGAGAGCGAGCGAGAGAGAGGGAGTCAGTTGTCAATAACGACCCAGAGTCTTTCCTATTGATATGCAGCACCCATACACAAACATTGTTTTTGTGAATGAGTGACCCACTCTCTTGTTTCACAAACACACAGAGACACTTCCTGTTTCTGTTTCTCCATCCAAACTGACAAAACCAATGAAATCATTAGAAGAAAACCTTGAAAGTTGGATTTATAATGAAGTATACTTCCAGAAGGTAGGTCCTCTCACTAACTTACTGACTAAATAATGGCATCGAATAATGGGCAGAAAAATGTTTTTGCAAAACTTGATCATGTCACAGTGAAGTTGACATTTGACCTCTGGTTATACAATGTTAGAATTTTATCTAAAATTTGTCTCGATTCCTAAATGTATTATTGCATTACGGCCAAAATTGCATTTTGAGAGGCCACAGTGACCTTGATCGTCGACTCCCAAAATCTAATCAGCCCATCCATGAGTCTCAGGGGATGTTTGTGCCACATTTAAAGAAATTCCCTCAAGGCGTTCCTTAGATATTGCATTCACAAAAATGGGAAAGAAATGCGGTCAGTGACCCTGTCCGCAGTGTAAGATCACAACATGAAGGACAACATAAACACCTGTAGATATCCTCTATCATACAGGATTTACAGCCACTGGCAACAATATCAAGTCAGTACACAAAGTGTAGATCAATGGTGGAAGCACATAATGTCCCATCTCCACCAGTACAGTTTTACAGTTTAGATCGATATTATATGCACACAGCCATCAATAATATAATATATACATATATAGTTTATGTAAGTTTATGTAACCTGTATTTCCATTTTATCACATCCTGACATCAGAGGCAAAGACAAAACAGCCTAATGTTTTCCAAAAACAACCAATGTCAGCTGCTTCTCATTGTATAAACACGACACGTTGGAGACAAGGATAACTGAACTCTCTGTCCAGTTTGAGGAGGAGCAGCTGAAACAGTGACAGGATGTCAATAACTCACAAAGCCAGTCAGTCACAAGAAATGAACAACAAGAGTACACTTTTTCTCCTCAGGCAGAGTGACAAAGAGCTGGGGGCCTTGACAGCTGCTTTACAATAGAAACCAAGCTTCAGCGAGCTTTAAAATAGCCACATAGAGCATTGAATTGGATGAAATTGCTCTTCATCACATCACAAATCAAGCAATACATTGCACATACAGCCTAAAGAACTCACAGAGAAAACAGCATCCTACCTTATGCATCAGTTTCCTTTCTGCACGTAAGATAGAAAAGTCCTCCACAACATCAGTAAAGTTCAGTCCAGAGTATATTCCCAGTATTGACAGAGCTCCAGCGTTGTTCATTCGTCCTTGTTCTCAGTCCAGTTTTAATTTTCGCCGTTGAAAAATGAGCGCTCCCATCAGCTGTTTGTCATGAGGCATGCCGCGATTGAAAACTTCCCGGTCACCTGACCTCTCACCCATAATATCATGATACACACAGCCAGCAACCACACATTAGGTTTTTCTTTAAAGTAACGCTACGTTCATTGATTAGTGTCGTATGGTCTTCTTATACATCCATGACTTCAACACAAACACATAATTGGTTTATTTGTTGTGATTTCTTTGTGTAAAAGAAGACAGGATGATGTATTTTTAGAGCCCCCTAGAGGTCGGAGGTCCCCGGGGGTCACAGGCAAGAACGGATTATTCTAATACTCAACATTTATACACATGAATAAAAACATTTTCTTTCTTTTTTGGAGGGTTGTTGTTCCTTGTCAAGTCCAATGTATTATTATTATTATTATTATTAAGACCATCAAACTCTGGTGTCATGTCTGATGCTGAAATACGCAGCACAGATGATGGAGATTTGTCCATCAGCCAGTCGTAGTGTACCTGTCAGTGAGGCAGATCTAGTTAATTACATCACTAGTCTGTCACTTGAGGATGGTGAGCAGGAGTCATGTGAGGGTCTATAGAGTTAAATTGTAGTGCAGACTCATTGGAGCGATTGTCCTGAAGATTCATTAACATTATGTTGCGTTTAACTGCTGGGGAAGTCGTTTTCTGTTGTTGTTGTTTATGTGAGGCCCTTGTGTTGCAGATTGCATTGGTTCAAGTTGCCCACGTGAGCTTTCTTTGTGCCGATGCTCCACCACATGCAGTAGGTTTTGTTCACCCCTGCCTCTCAGACAGCCAGAGTCTGCCACTGCTCTCCAGTTCTGACCTATTATAGCTGTTATAGTTGTCTTTATTCCATTACATAATGGCCATAAAACTCCCATGTCCATTTAACTGTATGATAATGCTCCGTCCAGACGTGCTTTAATCTCTGCAGACTTCCATTGTCGTAAAATGAGGTTTGGGGTTAATGTGCTATTTGCAGACCTCTATGATCTATATTAGATCAGCTCTGTTATCACCTGGTTATGTAAACATTGATGTGATATTGGAAGAGTTGTGGCGCCCCCGTGTGGCTGATAACATCACTGTCATACCACTATACTACTGTATATCAGCAGCAAACTACACCATAAGAATACACTTTATCTTAAATAACAAGTACTGACTACTAAATGAATTCTCTTATAATACAGCGAATATAATGTTATTTTTTGTGCTGTTGCACTGTTGTTTTTCGGTCCAATGAGATTTTCTTATTGATGAAGTGTTTTTGTTGGCATTTAGAAATGAGAAAACTTGTGCTCAATGATGCCGAAATTTCATCATACACTAGTAGCTTCCAATAAGTGGGAATTGTTTGGATTTGATTTGATTTTTTAAACAAAACATCTGAGCAGATTTCTTCCTTTAACATTATCTCCAGTTGTAGCCAATTACCGTCTATATCAACTTGTATCATTTTCATTTTAATTAAGCCACATCTGTATTTTGTGTCTGTGGACTTTGATTGGTTCAATACTATATATGTTTTCTTAATGAGCAAAAAAGGTGACTCAATAAAAAAATACTTTACAAGCATTTACAGCTGACCATAGAAAAACGTAAGCATTTAGGTTTTAGTGTTTTGTTACAGCAATATCGTCACTGTGAGTCACAGGAGTGAACACTTTTGTAGTTTCTAATCTTGTTATATAAATGTTTTCTACCATCAACATTTCATTCAATACAATTTAAAATAATGTTTTAGAAATAAAAACATATTTAAAAAACACATTTTGTGGAAATACTTGAGACGGCAGGAACTCTGACAGCACGTGGGAGCACGCGCTGGTGTTCAATCTGAAGGAAACGACAATCAACACACACATACTGACAAAGTGTTTTTATAACAGTGCGTTTTTATTTACTTCATTATTTTTTATTATTGGTACAGCTGTTTTAACTACAGTAAGAAGCTGCGCGAATGAATGCAATGTAATTCACTCCAAAATCACTAAAAAGCAGCGAGAGCCTGAGCCTGTTTCCGCTCTACAGTATATACAGAGTAGTCCATGAATTCACAGTTTTCACAGTTTATTTTCATGTTAGAGCCTTTTTATTGCAATCGGGATTCATTTGATGTTATTAGAAGGGTATGATTATGTGTGATCTGATTTCTAAGCAATGATTTCAGTGACAATATGTGTTTTTTTTTAGGTTTTCAGATGATATTTAGAAAAAGAAATCATGTCAACAAGGAATTATGCCATTAAAAAACCACAAGATGGCGCCATTACGCTAATAATAACTGTAATAATACGCAGGTGGTTGCAAATACAGCCACCTGTATGTAAAAACATCCACGGGCCGCTAAAGGGAGGATGAGACAGAGCAAAGGAACAAAGAAGGATAACGGGTTTAAAACAAGCAAACGGTATTTTATTGTATTTTTTTTAATTATTATTATTATTATTAGTTTCTATACATGTCGACAACCTTTGTCCCACACGGAAACTGGTGTTGATTTCTGATTTAATTTCACTGATTATTACTAAAATGAAATCCCATATTTTGGGGGGTTTATGGCTTAATATGTAGCTGATATGATTAGTTAAAAACGCGCGTAAAAGTTCAAAACCACTGTGCGTAATTGGATAGATGGCCCTTAATTTTTCTTAATTCGCTTGTGAAAAGATGTATTAGTTTAAAGGTTAAAAGAGCTAAATTATTATTAGTGGTATTATTATTGTTTTGTTATGTACACGTTTCAGACGTCTTGCTTCCATACAGCCGTCTCAGCAGCATGTCTACACCTCCAAAAGGACACATTTAAAAGATGTTGAAACATGTCCGAAAACATTAACGTCTAACCGAATAAATGTAATATTTTTACCTGCAAATTACCAAAACGGTCTCTCTGTCACCTCTCGGTTTCTATTTGCCTCCATCGTGTCTCTAAGATGCATTAAGAGTCAGTTGTAATGGTTATTGATGTTGGTCAGGCTGTTGATGTTGTTGACGCAGCTGATGTGGGACGGAGACACGGTGCCAAAGGGCCCCGGCGGCTGCAGGTTGTGGCTGTGATACAGAGCCGCCGGAGAGGTTCCGGGCCAGTAGGAGAAGCCCGACGGCCCCACGCCGGGAGCCACCAGGTTCAGTTTGGAGATCCCGGAGAATGGAATCGGGGAGAAGTTCCCCTGGAACTTGTAGATGGCCTGCTCCGTGGTGGACGGCTGGCACACCTGCGCCAAGCCGTGGAAATCAAACTTGTACGCGTAACGCTTGCCGTGGACTTTGGTCATGATGTTTTTGTCGTAGTAGTAGCGCAGCGCGCGGCTCAGCTTGTCGTAGTTCATGTTGGGTTTGCTTTTGCGCTCCCCCCAGCGCCGGGCCACCTCGTCCGGGTCGATGAGCTTGAACTCTCCGTTGGTGCCCTCCCAGGCGATGCACGACATGTTGGTGCTGTCAGAGAGGAGCTCCAGCAGGAACTGCCACAGCTGGATCTGCCCGCTGCCTGCAGGGACAGTTCATTCATCAAATCAATGCAATGAATAAACCAGTTAAACCAGAAATATTAGCTTGCAAACTACACTTACACTCTGTGCAAAATCTTTCAGCGGATTTGTCATTTTATCAAATAATATTATTGGCAACCAATTTTGACAATATTTCAAAGGTAAATGGAGCATTTATTTAGGCTATACACTACAGTTTATATTTCTAGCATACCAGGTTCCCATCATTAATAAAATGGCCCGTTTCGATGCATTTAGAGCAGAATATTTTTTTTCCTTGGATAAGCTATAAATAAATGCATCTTAAATCATCATATCGGGTGTAATTCTAAACAAGGTAGCCTTTTGTTCAATGTATGATTTCAAAATTATAAATATTATGTAGGGACTCGTCGATTTTTGTCTAACATATTATTAACATTTTTAAAATACGCAGTCAGATATTTGTATTTTTTATTTAAAATATTGCCATCTGCACGAGGCTTCGAGAGGCGTTGATGTCTCTCCGTGTCATTTCACCAGTGACAATGAGCTCTGGACGGATTCTGTGTTACTTTATTTTTTTTGTTTCATTTTTAATGTTATAATTTATTAATTTACTTTATTTAACTTATTCGCTTTTCAAATGTCAGTTGTAAGCCTAAAGATGGATGAGACAGATTTTGAGATGCAATCATTTTTGGGTGGCAATGCTCATCACGGGGTGACAGGAATAACCTCAGTTATTGAAAAGAAACATCTGTGACCATTTTTCTTTTTGTAGTTAATATATATATTTATATATAGATATATATATTAACATTGTCACATTAGTAAAAAAAAAAAAATACATTTCAAAAAAGGTAAAAAAGACAAACGCATATAAATGTATATGCCTATTGGGTATAGTCTGTGATTTTTTCTATCGATGATATACCGATTAGACCTATAACAGTAATCTAATAAGCATTTAACGCATTGTAATCCTGCTATAATAATTAGGATATTTTAGTATCACCGTAAAGACTTTTATACAAACTGAATTGAAGATTTCTTAATTCCTCGAAATATTCCTTCAAATTTTATTTTGTTAATCCTGCTTTTCTTCCATGGTTACTAAAAAGACCACAGGATTTTATTCTTTTTTACTATTATTTCATAATCAATACTTTCAAATATTATGTTAGAGTATTTGAATTATTTCAATACCATAATTAGTTCTATTAAAGTGATGATAATAATGAAATAATGATGTTTTCCCATCAGCTCCTTCTCTTACCTTTCTGCACCCCTGTGTTAATTGGACCCCAGGATGTTCCTTTGCTTTCCTTCAACAGATTTTCTGTTGGATCTGAAATGAAAACAGACACATTGTCAGCATCATCAGCTGTCTATTCATCCTGTTAGCTTATATATTTAATATATTTTTTAAACATCCATTTAGGAAGCCAATCCTATATTCTAACTGTTTAATTTATGTCAAGATTTCTATATAAAATCATTTCACATCCATTGAAATAAAATAAACTTTTGATTAGGTGTCTCTTCTTCTGAAAATATTTCATCAGAGAACAGCTGTTATTAAATGATCAATAATAAGATGCTGTAAAATGGAGCAGACGGGGCGCACGATTCAAACGAAATCAAAAATATAAAAATGTTCAAAATCTCTGGAAAAGGTAAAAATGAATTTAAAATGTCCTAATTGTCTCCTGGTCCAGTCTGAGTCTAATGCAAGAAGCGTGTCGTCCCTGCGGTCTCCTCTCCGTGAAGCCAGGAAACGCGTCCAGGAAAAAGGATTTCCGATTTCCGACAAAAGAGCAGACGGGCTTTGAGATTGAAAAGGCTGAACAATGCTGAGCCCTGCAGACGGAGCATCAGCGCCTCGGGACACCCGACACTAATGTAAAGAATTATAAAGTGCCTATTTCTTCCATTCTTTACGGTATATAAAATGACGGACCTGAGAGATACATGTTGAACATGAGGTTTCCTCCGCAGTCCTGTCTCATTGTGTTCACTTGTTCAGAATGGGTTGGATTTCATTTGGTTGGTGGCGGAGGAAAAGATTTTTATTAAACTTTATCTCATAACTGTGATCTGGAATAAATGCGGGTGGACAGATTGAAGTTTCCAGGCAACTGTCACTGGCCCCCATCTCTGAGACAATATTCAGACAGCAATTTCCCCTGGTGCATTGCTTTAATTAAAAGAGCAATTTACCTCTGTCAGCCAGCCTGGTGCCCACAATAAAAAGAGGCCGATAGAAATTGGGCCCTTATCAATCCACCATCACAGTTTAATAAAGTTTCCGCGTTAAGATCTGAGTTTCTATGGTGAATTGAAGTGTTTGACATGGAAACCAGTTCAGATCCTCCTCACTTTTCCGCCTCTTTACCTCCTGGCAAACAACAAAGACCTATTTCATGTGGGGGGAAAGAATATTTACCTTGAAAAGCACGCTTCAGTGCACACGAGAAAGCAAGAACATCCACCCCCTAACCTTCTGTTTGTGGGTTTAAGGTTATACAGCCACAATCTGAGGGTAATGAGGTTGTAACTTTAAAAACCGTGGCAGCTCCTGATGCTCACTGACGTTATCATGTCTGCTCATATTTTTCTAAATCTGCTGTTTTTCAGAGGCAGTGGACTGTGATGGGTTTTATTGTTCTGTCCTATTCTGGCCTGGACTGATACACGCTCAACATGTCGCTGTCACTTCCCATAATGTTAGACAGCCTTTGTAATTATCAGTATTATTATTAAAACTGTCCTTATAACCTGGTACCTACCATTCCCCATTCACAAAAATATATAACACAATAAACTCAAGAACGGCATACATTTGACATTACAGACATAATATATGAGGCTTTTTTAAAAACACAACACTGTGATCAAATGTTGTATTAATAATTGTTGGAAACTGATTTATTATATCACATATATCAATCCAAGACTATTACATGCAGTGTATTCCTCCATAATGTAATTTATGAGTGTCACAAAAACCCTGCATGATAAAGGTTTATCCATGAATAAAAGGATTCATGTTTTAAAGGAACAGCTCAGCTCCAAAATTAGAAATAGGAACTTAACTAGACAGAAAATCATTCCCACAGGTCTGTGGATTATCCAGAGTACAAGTCATTTTTTAGACACATTGCTGTTGATTTTTTAAAATTTTTCTCGTCATTTTATTTAACTTATTTAACTATATTGGATAGAAGGCAGACATATCAAACATTTGGTAACTTACACCAAACACGCTAACATATACATACATATATATATATATATATTTATATATATATACATATGTTTTGGGTTGAACTGCTCCTTTAAGGTGTGCACCATATAAATGCAACATTCATTTGGTTGGGGACATGTTGTCTATCATACCTCTTTCTCTCCCCATGTTGTTACTTAACTCCACTAAAAGTGATCTAATTTTGCCAGAAAGGCCATAGATTCATTTTTGAACATTTAAAAAGAAAAACTCCTGCATTGACATTGACCTTGACACGTGTGCATCTCTGTTGGTATCTTGTGTGGTTTAGGTTTGTCTTGTTGACATTACAATCTGCCTGTCAGGATCTAGAGAGGCAGCTGATCAGTGTTACTGCTGGATCTAAATCCCCAGTTTATTTTAAATGAGACTTAGAAAATCTGTCCAAGAAAAAACATTTTTACTTAACAAAGGTCTTTTTTAACAAGAAATAATACATGGAAATAAGTAACAATATATTTACCCAACAGAAAATCATCAATACCCTTTAAAGGTGCAGTGTTTGGGATTTAGTGACATCTAGTGGTGAGATTGTATATTGCAACCAACAAAAAGCCCTCCCTTTCCAAGTACGAGTAGAACCTATTGTGGCCTTTAGGGAAAAACCTGAATGGTTTGTCTGTTCTGGGCTACTGTAGAAACATGGCAGTGCAAGAAGACGACCCGCTCCCCCCTGTGTAGACATGAAGGCTTGGTCAAAGCTAACATTTCAGGTTATACACTATAATGAAAACATAAATAGGAATAGTAAATTCAATTTCTGCCAATAAATCCCCCTAAATCTTCACACTGTCATACTTTGCACACAGGTTACTGTGCCATGGTCTTAAAAGTACGGCCAAGTTGTCAATTTCACAATCCTGTCAGAGTCAACAAAACCACTTAGGCATCATAAATATTTGGCCATTGTGTTGACCGTGTAAAGGTTTGAAACAGTTTGAAACAATCTATTTCAGCCTTTGCTCGATAATGTGACACCTGACTGGACTGAGCTCAGAAAAGTACAAACGCAAACACACACAGTTTAGGTAACCAAGTATACTTGATGCTATTGGTCTGACAGGTTTTTTGTTTATTTAACCACATAGTTACAGAATGCAGCTTCCTGGTCCCATTATCAGGCTTGTACAAAATCAATCAATGCAGAATTAATAAGGACACAGTTTATTTCCATGTCCTTCCTCCTGGACTTAAAGATGGATTTTCCACTGGTGTGATGGCAGCACTTCCTTAGGTCTTGGCTTTGTAGGTGTGTCTCTGGCGTCCCAGACTTGCTTTAGCTGCCTGTGTCCAAGTAAGAGTCGCAGGCAACTTAAAACAAGCCTCGAAAACTAGACTGTCTCCATTGACGCAGTGGTAGACCAATATGGGGGTAAGCATGAAGCAAGAAATCCACTGATTGAAAGAAACAACAGATACATGATTACACCAACACACGTTGATCCAGATTGTATCGTTTATGTCAAAAAAGTTAGCATCTGATGGTCGCTATCTGACAGCACTTTGTTAGTAAAACTGAGGCACGTATGACATGAAAGCTTAAACAAACATAAATCCTAATTTGAGAATGTGTCGTTCAGGTCAGTATTGTCTATAGTTCTATAGCAGCTCCATAAAATGGTGATAAACATGAAAGCTAAATAGCATAATTTAATTTGTTTAACACATTCTTCCATGTTAAAAACCTACTAAGATCCATTTCAGTAGTAATACACTCACAGCCGTCATGTAAAATTTGTCTGTAATGCCTTGAACTTACCTTGGAGCTCTGATCTGTGTGGCCAAGGTACCAGAGTCTGCAGCTACTGCACTGCTCAAGTGTCACTCCTCTATAAGCCACGGTGCAGCTGCTTTAATCAGTCTGCACAGGAATGTATATTTGAGAAAGGTGTGTGTGCATGGTTACACATTTATTAAAAGATCCTGTTTTTTTTGGGTGTGGGACAGTTAGCTAGCGCAGGCTTGTGGGCGTGTAACACGGAATCCCACGTCCTGGACCGACAGGAGGAGTGTGTGTGGAGGTAAACACACTCCAGGATCCCGGCGTGTGACTGTAAAATAAACACGAAGGCTTCCACATTACAATAAACAAACAAATGCTAAGCTGTTAGACTATTAAGAGGTAGATGTGTGCAAGGCTGTATTGGGGAAATAAATCATTAAAATGTATTAACCAGGGTTTTGTGTGTGTGAGTCAGAGTTTAATTCAGAAATGACTTCATCTCTGTGGTCATTTCTGTGTTTATAATACTGAGCATCTCTTTTTGATGCTGGTTTCCAGTTGTTCTGGCTTAACTCTTTGACACTAAATACATTTATCAAGGTCAGAAAAGTTTAGTCAGTCATGGACTGTGAATATTTTGGACATACATTGTTCATGGGGGACGTTATGAACAATCATAGACTGTTCAACAGAAGTGGACACGTAAAGTGAAGCCAATGCTGAAGTACCTTAAAGCTATATTCTTTATTCATCTGTATTGAGCCGAGGGGGTGCGGTGTGTTGCTGTGTGTCTAAGTAGATGTATGTATGTCTACATTTGTATTACATAACATCCTGTGGCTGATTATACTTCCACAGTATTGTAATTGTTTTGATTATAGCTAGTGCTATAGCATTACCTGGCCCCACCAGGCTGGTAACCTCCCTGTCATCTGAATATGGTCACATCAGGATAAAAAAAAAAAGATGGTGGACAGATGGGTCAAACAAACCAAGGACTTTGACCCAGGAGACAGCTGTTCATGGTCCTCCTGAATCAAAAGTCCACATTGAATTATTTTAACTTACGTACTGAAAATTGTTAGTTAGTTAACTTATGTAACCTCTTAAACTTATACCACATACCATAGGTTAACTTAAGTATGTTAGATAAGTCATGTAACGAATACAGTTTTTTTATAACCAAAACTGTGATCTTTTACTAAACCTAAACCATAAGCTGTTTTGTTGCCTATAAACGTAACCAAACTGTGAGCATTACGTTCAGGCATGGGGGTTGATTTGCCCGGCCATTGACTTGCCCTGGGGGTCATACTTTAGGATAGGAATAAAGCACCTATATGGTTGTATGTTGGTTTGTTGAGCACTTAATTGGCGATTACACATACAATGCATGGTTTCAGAATGGCCAGCCAGATTATCTGTTGCTCTTTCTTACAGCACTGGCTGGTGTACTGCTTTTGGCAATATTTCCATTGTAACATCTGAAGAACAAATAATAGAAACAATTGTGATCTGGTGCTCTTATTTATTGGAAATAAGAATACAGTCTGACAAGAACAATGTTACACATCCTGAAGCCTAACAGAGAGATTTGAATCAAATCTTTCCATGTATGTTTTCTAAAAGGCTAAATATGTCCTTTAAATAAATACAAAGCAAAAACTATCTCTGATAACAGCCTGCTCTATGAAGCTCAAAGAGAATAAGGGGCTCTGCTAATGGCATGCTTGTGCACCTGTGCTATGGTGGTCATAACCATGGTGCAAAATGACTGGCAGCTCAGTGTAGCCAATCAGATTTGGATTTATTTAATTATGAAGATAATTTTCATTGTTTAAAGAAAAAGGAATACCGACAAACAGTCTCTAGTTTTGAAGAAAAGCCTTTATTTCCTATTTCAAGAACATGCTTTAGCATGGTAGAAGAAGTAGGTACTTAGATATCCATACATGCAGAGCCACAGAGTGATAGAAAGAGTTTGTCCATCTACTGTTCTGTGACAGCGATCTGTCCGGCGATCAAGTTGAGGAAGGGGTTCAGGGAGAGTTTGTTTTTTCAGGTTGGGTCAGGCAGGCAGAAAGAAGGCTTAGTGCTGGATCCTACGAATGGACTGCACCTGGTTGGTGTGAGCCTGGGTGCTGTACTCATTGTAGTTTCTGTACTCGCCTTGGTGTCTGTCTCTCTCCAGGATGTACTGGTAGCCACGGTAACCAGGGAACTGGTAGGCCACCCAGCTGCAAAGAGAGAGAGAGGGTGAATCAAGGACAGATCACAATCACTTAAACATTCATTAACACCAAATATATATGGAAATATACTGTTTACAGATGAGGGAGCCTGTCCAAAACAGAGTTTGAATATCATGTGGGATTTTTTTTGTGTTTTTGTAGATTTTGATCACGTGTTTGACCAAAATTACATCTATTACCAACAGCACAGTGAGGTGGGGACTGGATGCTGAAAAAAGGAAAAACAGGTGACAGACAACAAACCAGGAGGAGAGCTATAACTTACGCTCCCGAGTTGACTTTGATAGAGGGCACCTCCTTGCTGCACCAGCCCATGGCCTGTAGGGAGGGGTAGTCATCGCACATCTCAAACTTACGGCCCTGGAAGTCCTCACACTCGTACAGGGTCACCTTGCTGTCGCTGTGGCTCTGCAGAGAAGGAGAAGAAGAGCACAGAAGTAGGTCAGCTCTAGCAGATGAGAGAGGCTGAGCAATAGTGGTAGTCGTCGTGAAAGATTTGGTAACCTACAGCGCACTTGATGGGTCTGAAGGAAAGCATGTGCTCGGTTCTGTAGCTGCTGTTTCCACTCCAGGCCTCGTAGCGAGGGTAGTCTCCCTTCTCCAGGATAAACTGCTGTCCCTGGAACTCTGGGTACTCATAACCCACCCAACTACACAGAGGAAGGATGAGATGAAGAGAGGCAAGAAACAAAGAAATGTTGAGGTTAAATGAGCAGACATGTTGAAAAAAGGAAGGAAATCGTTTAATAAAGCATTAAACAGTAACAAACCACTAAATGCAAATCTAGCTTTAGTGGAACCACAGTGAAACTGTCATTTTTGTTAAACAATAGAGTCCAACGCCCAGAGAACGGCCTGGAGTGAAAGCAACATGCAGCTTCTTTTGTCACTGGGAGCACAAAGCAAACATTAAATACTGCTGCTGCTGCACCCAGGGCTTTTTATCTGATCGCCAGTCAGTCAGTCAGCCATTCTGGCTCACAGCCGGCAGCTGCACACAGCCAACTCATAACACAACAGGGATACACTTGGATGCATGCACAAACACACACACATGCAAATGTTACATGCCAAGTAGCAATGCAATAACACCCTAGGCTGTAATTTATGAATTTTGTTAATCTGCTTTTTCTACTTGTTGCACTGTTTGAGTCATGTGTGCTTTAATTAGATTTTTACAAGCAGATAAAATTGGAAGAGCTAGAAAAAGTAAATAATGTGATTTTATTAGCTATTAATTTGGGTGGAACATGCTTATAATAATGTGATTTTATAGGAAAAGCAACATACTGTAAAAATTTAATTCACTCTCAGAATTACTTCCATAGGTACAAATTTAACCAGATTTTGGCAAATCATTGACTCAACTCTGCCCTTATCATGAAGATAACAGAAATGTAATGTGTACAAAGCTGGTGATCCACACAGAAGATTCAGAACTAGATAGATGGAGAGAGCAGAAGGGGAAAAAATAGTGAGGACTTACGGTCCATTCTCAACCTTGATGGAGCGGATCTTGTTGAAGCCCCTCTCCATGATGTTCTGGCACTCCAGCATGAACTCACAGCGCTTTCCCTGGAAGTTCTCCTCCTCCCAGACTGTGATCTTGAACTGGCCCATCTGCTCCATCTGTTGAGTGTTCATGGCTGCTGCTTCTCCCTTAGGGGTTACTCTCTGACAGAGTAAAAACAGGCAGTGTTAATAGATGGAAAATTGAATCAAAATGACACAAGATGAAAATCCTGAGTGAGTGTTAAAAAGACAAACAAATGAGTAACAAATGTGAGCATCTCATCTTGATTAAAACCAAAGCAAGATATTTGAGTTTGAGCCCAATAAGCTGAAGCTAGCATTCAGCTGAATCAACTCACAACTACAATTTTTTTTTATTTTAGCTTGAGGAAAAGGATAAAAAAAAAGCTGCACATGCACACATCTGTTAAAGTCACTTTCCAAAGGTGTCACCAAACAGTGAAAAATTCCACTCATTCATCATATATCCATTTCTTCCCAGCACAGATTTGTCTCTGCTTCAGTGAAGAACCACAGACATGTGTCCTGCTTATAAATTGTCCTGTTGCGTTTTTCACACCAGCAAACCACAGTATCTGTAAACGACAGCTTAAAAGCAAACATGCCCCCTCCAGTACAGTCTGAAATCTTTTACCTACAGAATTCATTATTTCCAATAGGAACTGCTGACTTATTTCTTTTATTTTTAAGTTCAATGTTAGCAAGTCGTATGATGTTCACAGGCCAAACACAAGCACACCAGTAAGGCATCGTCTTGCCAGCCTTCCCTGTTAAAAGGACTGCTGAAATATTAACCACTCTAGCCAAAAAGCAGCACTAGGAAGTCCATGATTTAACTTTTTAGCAAGTCTCATTTAAAGTGCATCCCCGGCTGTCTAACTCTCAGTATGTGCAGCATCGTGGTGGCTATCGGGCTCCACCCCAGTACACAAAACTGTCCCCTGATAGCAGTTTGTTAGCTGAGGCTGAGGCTGTGTGTTGGTATACTTACAGACGGTACTGAGGTGGGACAGATCCAGTATAATCAATGTCGGGGGAGAGACCCTCGCCTGTGTTTTTATAGGGCCGGGCCCCCTGGATCGGAGCCACTCCATTTGCCCAGCAGCCTTGCACACTCAGCAGCTGAGCGGGCCAGCTGAAAGGGGAGCATTAGCCTCGCGCTTTGTGGAGGCTCCAGAGCACCATTGTCCTCAGAGCCCCAAACTAACTTAGTCATCAATATGGCAGCCATGGTCAGGAGCAAACGGACCCAGGGCCATACAATGGTAACGCACTGACACAACAGTTTGATTGGTGTGGCAGGATAATAGACACATTCTGGGAGCTGATCCCCCCTCTCTCTCTCTCCCTTTCTCTTTCTCTTCGTCTCTGCTGAAGGTAAACTGGATCCTAAACTAGAGGTGGGGAAAGGGCCAAGGCATGCCACGCAGACAGGGACAACTTCATCTGGAGGGCATGTCCCTCTTTGGGAGGATGATTAAAAAGCTACATTATAGTAATACTGAAACCTGCTCTATACTTCATGTATGGCTTTGTTTGAGGAGCATCCTCTCCAAATTACAGAATGATACATAATGTCACAGGGCTCATATAGGTGGGAGTGTGTTACAGGATGCTCCAAAGGAAGACATATGGGTGTGCTCTGTAGCTTTGACCTACTCTGGACGTACATAGCAAATATTAAAATGTAAAGAAGAAGAGTATTTTATCATTAGAAATGATACACCATAGTCAGTTAGGGAGAAAATGAATAACAGTGACAAATATATTCTTCTTCTTTACAGAGAGAGACACACCATGTAATATTGAAAAACAACCCAAACACAGGAGGTTTCTGAATGTCTATTTTTAAAGCATTTTCTACTTAATTCCATTTTTCATTGTCTAATGAGGGTTTTAACCATATAAATTACAGACATCCAGATGTTTTTTATGAATGAATCAGATGTGAATATAATTTCCCCTTGTATTTCAAAATTAGTCACATCATTCAAAGCTCCAGAATATATTGGTAACATTCATGAGTACAATATTGGACAGCATTGGTTACTATTTTTTTAGACCTGTAGTTTAATTTGGGAGTGTGTCCTTTGTGTGTCTCACAGTCATGTATTATTGCCTATTGTTATGTTGTGTGCTAATTCATTTACTGTTATTGTTTCTTTCTTTCTGTGTTAAGCCAAATTACTGCTAATAAATCACATATTTTTATTCCCATAGAAGCCGAATATATCATTGGATTCAGGAAACAGACAAAAGCAACATTTTATATATATCTGATGATTTTTGTGCACTGACATACCGGCTGCACGCTGGTAAACCATCAGTTATGAACCACATTTACAGCTTCAAAACAAAGCTGTCTTTATCACAGTGAACACAAATGTGTTATATTCTCGTGCTGTTACTTTCTTTTGCGTGTTTTGTCAATTTCAATTACTCTAGTGTATAAACAGCTACAGGGATTTACAAGGAATTTAGAGATGAATTTTCCTTCATCACTGGTGACATCTAGTGGCTAAGGTGTGGACTACATCCAGGCTGGCTGAGACTATAAAACTGGCTTGGTGTTTATAAATAAATGGTTAATTTTATTTCATAGAACAAGCATTAATATAGTGATGTACTGCTAATTAAAATGTGATCGTATTTCACTCTTGTTGCGAGGACATCATTCCTTTTGTCATATTGTGGGGACTCACTTTCCTTATGAGTATAAAATACATAAGTCCCCATAATGTAAATCATTTAATTTTAAGGTAAAGGGAGAGTGTGAGGCTTAAGTTAAGGCAAGTAATGGTTAGGGTTAGTCTCCAGGAAAGTAATATAAGTTAATGTAGGGTGATGGAAACACCCTACATGTGCGTTTGCATGCGTGCGTTCGTGTGTGTGTAACTTAGGCTACATTTGCAGACACCATTTACTAAAGACCAGTTAAGTGGGTACTGCTTGTCCAGTTGGGGACAAAGGCCATAGGGTAATGTTGATTTTTGGTTATGGTTGAGGTAATGTTAGGTTAGGTTAGGTTAGGTTAGGTTAGGGTGAGTCTACAGGAAATTAATGAAGGTCAGTATAATCTTTCCAAAAGTATATGTTCAGTGACCGTGTGTGTTGTCCACCTGTGGGCATGTGTGAGCTGTTTACCTGTATGAACAGCTTTGTCATTCTGCTCTGTTAACCCATTCATTGTTCTTGTCTCCACATGTGTGTCTCTTTGTGTGTGTGTGTG
>CAFUXE010001151.1:17916-29763 GCA_903364295.1 Serranus cabrilla
GACCAGAAGAAAAGATTGTCGGACAGTCTGGATCAGGAGAACAATCTCAGCAAGCAGAACAGCAGCGCGGCATCCAGCTACACAGGTGAGATCACATGACCTGGGAGGTCGCCGGACACGGTGCACGACACATGAAATAACTGAATGCTTGTTTTGGACAGACCTGTCTCACACCTCGTCGCCCTCGCTGTCCGAACAGCTGCGCCTCGGCCGAGAGGACAGCACGGGGGCCGGGATCAGCGTGGAGTGTAAGGTCTGCGGGGACAAGGCCTCGGGCTTTCACTACGGCGTGCACGCCTGTGAGGGCTGCAAGGTAAAAGTGTGTGTGTGTGTGTGTGTGTTACAGATGATAACGCCTGATAACAGACGTTTCTTGCCGTCTGATACGAGTCGCTGAACCGGTTGTGCGTCTCTCTCTCAGGGCTTTTTCCGGCGAACCGTGCGGATGAAACTGGAATATGATCGCTGTGAGCGAACCTGCAAGATTCAGAAGAAGAATCGTAATAAGTGCCAATATTGTCGCTTCCAGAAGTGCCTGTCTTTGGGAATGTCCCACGATGGTGAGAGGAAGATATTCTAGCTGGTGAAAGGGTTTAATTTAGGGGAATATTGTTTTTATCTACTGATTTAATTTAAATTAATTCCTTATCTCCACTGATCAGAAAGTGATCTTTAAACTGCTTCCATGGGAACTTTTCATTCTTAAATTCTTCTGCTGTAAAACTTTAACCCTTTGGTTTCTCTGGCTGCATTGAGATGAAGCTGATTCAGGAACACAGTGATTTATTTACAACAGTGGATATTTTGCTGACAGCCGTGTGCTTGTGTTTGCTCAGCGATCCGGTACGGACGCATGCCGGAGGCGGAGAGGAAGAAGCTGGTGGCCGGCCTGCTCGCAGAGGAACTGAACCTCAGCAAACCGGGGGGCTCAGACCTGAAGACGTTGGCCAAACAAGTCAACACAGCCTACCTGAAGAACTTCAGCATGACCAAGAAGAGAGCCCGCAGCATCCTGTCGGGCAAAACCAGCAGCACCTCGGTACGTCCCGAGAGATTGTTACAGTCTGTGATGTCTGCATGAGCTGCTGGCCTGTGATTGGCTCTTTAGATAATTGCATTAACGAGCAGTTGGACAGGTGTACCTAATAAAGTGGCCGGTGTGTATGTAAATACAACTCGAAAAGTTGGGAAGACGTTATAAACTTAAATGCAAATGATTTGATTTAAAATCTGGATGATTACGTCAGTGTTTATATAATATTAACTAAAGAGAGAGATGAGCTGCAGCAAAGGTAAACATGGTCAGGATTATATACATATATATATACATATATATATATACATGTATATATCCTTTAGCTTCTGCAAAGTGTTATTACAGCACAGGGTTGAGGAAGTGTGTTGATAATCTTTCCAACATCCTGTAGTGGAATAATAAGAAAATGATGTACATGCATTCTGGCCACTTTATTAGGTACAATACAACATCTGCACCCATAAATTCTGACTTTACAATAATAATAATGCTCCATATTTGGCAGTTATTGATCCCACTACGTGTTCATTATAGAGGCTGTAGTGTGCAGTAGTTTTAAACTAGAGTGCATCATATTAAGAGGTGTTTCTAATATTTTTGCTGCCTAATTTACAGCCTGTTGTGCCAGAAGATGAGAAACACCTTAATATGATGCACTCCATTACACCACCACTGTGACCTCAGAAATACACACACAGTGCTTCACATTGTGCTGGTGTCCCTAAACAAAGTGGTGCATGAAAGCTGGGCTGTGCACTGTGTTATCTGTATTATCTGTATTATTGTGGTTCTCATAGACCTTGATTTCCGTCTCCCTTTCAGCCCTTTGTGATCTACGACGTGGACACGCTGTGGAAGGCGGAGAGCGGCTTGGTTTGGAGCCAGCTGGTCCCAGGAGCCCCCCTGACCAAGGAGATCGGGGTCCACGTGTTCTACCGCTGCCAGTGCACCACGGTGGAGACGGTGCGAGAGCTCACCGAGTTTGCCAAGAGCATTCCAGGGTTTGTGGACCTCTACCTTAATGACCAGGTGAGTCAGGACGCAGGCAGCCAGGTGTGTGTGTGTGTGTGTGTGTGATGGGCTCTAACTGTCTGCGTGCTCTCTGCAGGTGACTTTACTGAAGTACGGCGTGCACGAGGCTATCTTCGCCATGCTGCCCTCTCTCATGAACAAAGACGGACTGTTGGTGGCCAACGGGAAAGGCTTCGTGACGCGGGAGTTCCTGCGCAGCTTGAGGAAGCCGTTCAGCGAGATCATGGAGCCCAAGTTTGAGTTTGCGGTCAAGTTCAACGCTCTGGAGCTGGACGACAGCGACCTGGCCCTGTTCGTCGCCGCCATCATCCTCTGTGGAGGTGAGACTGGAATATTACGAATATTAATGTTCAGGGTCTGCAGGCCTCGTCTTCAACCAGTGTTTTCCTTTTCGACTGGCAGAGAAGCAGCTTATCTGACCAACCAACTAAAACATATATCACTCATTTTATTTAACTTGTTGGCCTGCAATGTGATCGATGCGGGCTAATGCTAGCAGGCAGCGTTAGCTTACAACACAGTCCAACAGTAACATCTTCCATCCAGTGTGAATGAGAGCGTAATGTTTGTACCCGTCGTGTTTGGATGCCGATGTTTGCCTGCAAAGCCAGGAGCAACATGTGTAAAGAGACGTGTCGTCTCAGACGGACACAGCGACGTAATGACAAAAGCAAACCGGTTCGGAGCTGTTCTGCAAGTTGAACCAACTGCGAACCAGGAGGGAGATTATATCCCTCCATGCCAGGAGATCCCACACACGGCTGCTTGTACTTTAACTTTAATCTGCCCAAAATCATAAAACTTTTTTGGCCATATTTTGGTTTTTCATCATACTTTCTTACTTTGTTACAGTTGTTAAATTCCATTCTATGTGGCATGAAAAAGTCTTTCAAATTAAAAATCCGACTTCCCTGCAGAATCCTCGTGTGCAGGCGTGACGTAGCAGCTAGAAATCGACGGCGGCATGTAACACGAGTCACTGTCCAAGAAGTTTAACCCACACGGGTCCTAAGGGCCCCACAGTGTCGGCCCGTCTCGCCTGCACCATCACGAGCGACAGGACCAAAAGAAGGTTAATGGCTCGTTTCGCTGTGTAACTGGTTTTCCATTCGCTGGCAGCGTGTGAAGCTCCAACATAAAGCCTCAAACAGAAGCTAATCGGATGGTTCAGCTCTGCCGTCTTCTGGGATTGTAGAACGATTTAGTTCATCATTGTTTTGAATGCACTCGCTGCTGCCGACGCTTATTATCCTGCAGAAAAGTTGCTTTCTTATCACCAAATCAAGCTCGTCACGTATTTGCTCCTCCTCCAACAGTCTCGCCCCTGTAACCTCTGAGGGCGGGACGCAGCCAGAACGTCACAGAGGAGGAAATATCGTGTTTGGAATTGTTGAATAGAAGCATCCAGATATCTATGAGGCTAAATCTGTGGAGCTGTCAGCTGCAGCCGGGTGGAGAGAACCAGACACTGTTATTACGTCATGATAGCGTTACTGAACATGGAGAGGAAACACTAAAGACTGCAGCAGCGTGCATGATTACTGTTTGCATGACAAAACAGAGACTGTTGTTGTGTCGAGGCGACTTTGTGGTGTGAACCGGTCCTGACTGGGAGGGGCGAGTCCCGTCGCAGCATGTTCTCACACAGAAGGAGCTTTGAATCTGTAATGACTGAGACTTTTAGCTTTAGCACAGTGAGCATGTTTACAGTGGTCATTTACATTCAGAAGTCAAGTTTATTTTTATGGCACATTTCATACAACAGGCAGAGAGACGTGACAGAAGAAACATAAAAGCACAAAGTATACGGTTAGATTCATATGAGACAGATGATCTACAGTAAAAGGGGAATACAGTTTAAATACATGGCAAATAAAAACCGAATTAAAGATCATGCTTTTTACAGAAGACACACATGTAGCAGACCTTATTTCCTTTAGTTGTTGGATTTTAAAAGGTTGTAAATCGAGTTCTGCAGGTAAATCGTAGCACAGTGTGGTCGACTTTGTTCAAACAAACCTTTATTTCCAGCTCCAACGTTGTAGCTTGTGAACTTGCTGAGTGGCAGCAGCCGTGACTCATGGTGACGTGTGTGTTCTTGTTCTCCCAGATCGGCCCGGGCTCATGAACGTGAAGCAGGTGGAGCAGAGTCAGGACAACATCCTGCAGGCTCTGGACCTCCACCTGCAAGCAAACCACTCGGACTCCGCCTACCTCTTCCCCAAGCTGCTGCAGAAGATGGCCGACCTGCGCCAGCTCGTTACTGAGAACGTGCAGCTTGTCCAAAAGATCAAAAAGACTGAGTCGGAGACGTCGCTGCACCCTCTACTACAGGAGATCTACAAAGACATGTATTAGTGTTTCTCCAGCACAGACTGCTTTTAGCAATACTGTTACAGACTGAACTGATGATACTACACTGCTACAGTACAAGCACTGGTCCACGCACGGGCTAACACAATCAGCAACGTCTTCTCAATGTCAGCATTACCCTCAGCACAGTAATGTGTGTGTGTGTGTGTGTGTGTGTGAGAGAGAGAGAGAGAGAGAGAGAGAGAGAGAGAGAGAGAGAGATGAGCATCTGGAATCATTTGCTGCAAGTTTCCCACACCGCTCACCTAACAGAGAACGATGTGTTTTCTCACCGGGGCTGCTCCTGTTACATCCTCACAGCAGAGCTGACCCCAGAGCAGCTGACCCCAGAGCAGCTGACCCCAGAGCAGCTGACCCCAGAGCAGCTGCAGAGCTCCTGTGAGGGGAAAGCATTTCATGTAGTAAAGAGCCATACAGTTTGCACTGTGCCAGTGATTGTTCTCAGACTTTGGGTAAAGCTGAAGATGCACATTTGTTTACATCATCATCATCATCATCATCATCATCATCATCACCATCTCTGGCTGCTGCTTCGCCATGTGGTTCACAGAACGTACTGGGCTGGCTCCAGCAGTGTAGAGCTCTCTCCAAGCTGTGCAATAACCTGTTCCATTCTTCAGTAAACGTGGAGATCCAGCCTCTAGGTTTGTCTTAAAGCCATCTCAGTGGACGCCGTGCACAGATCCTCTAACCTGACACTAGAAACACATCACCCACTGAAGTACAAGGGACCGCATGTTTTCCTCCTTTTTTCTGACATGCAAATCATCATAATTTTTGCCATTTTAATTTTTTTTCATAGTTTATTCTTTGTAATTATGTTACTAATTATTTGTAATTGTTGATCACATTTGTAAGGGCAAAACATGAATTATCATCCTGTTTTATGTATTCAGTATATGTGTTCTTTCATATTACATGCCTGCCTTCTTAGTTTAGGTTGTACCAAATATATCGTCAAGCATACCAACCCACGTTTCCTTGATGAGGAATTTGGATTTCACGCCTTAGCAGGACCTGAAAGCAGCACACTGCACCTCCGGGTCCTTATCATCGGCTCGGGGGGAGAAATCACACGTCTGTTGTCATCACAAGATACACAGTGTCCATAAAGTCTCTCTGCAGTTTGAACAAATGGTACAAAGGCAGCTGATGATCAGATTAGTTATCATCGTGTGTTTCAGCTGTTGGTGCAACAGGAAGTGGTAAATGGATCAGAGTTTATTAAACTAAAGGATCCGTCTTTCTGTGGTGATGGTAAAGGTAAATAAAGCTAAAGATCATTAATGAGGCTCTGCTGCTGCATCATGGCAACACACCCAGAACGTCTGATGGATCCATGCAGCGGATTAAAAACTTCAATATCTGCTCCTCATTTTGTCCTCATTTCCACATATTTGTCTGTTTTTGTAATAAATGTTTAAAGTTGCAAAGAGACTTCATGGACGCCCTGTAAAAGCACCGTTTCCTCCCTTTCTGTGTGCAGCCCGACAGACACGACAGCCTTACAATCCTGTAGCCGCACGTCTCCGACTGTTTTTCCCTCCCTAATATTCTGCAGGACTTATTTTTTCCACTGTACCCTCTGAAAGGACGTCAGTATGTGGGCACACAGTCCAGCTTCAGAAACCTCCCCTGTGCTCTTAATCTGTCTCGACCCCTATCTACCTCTAATGTATGATCTGTGACATTACCCCACTGTCTCATCTCATCTTTGGCACTTTTTTGCCTTAATTCCTGCTCTGGGGACATGGTGCAGAGTAATGACTGGCTGATGTGTGCTGTGCCAACGTAGCAGAAGGGTGTGGATGGATAAAACAAGACAGTGCACCAAAAAGATGATGTAAGCTACCTCTTTGTGTAAGTGATGGACTGACATTTGTTCACAAAAACATGTTGCTTTATTTTCGTCCTTCTAGTCACATGTAACCTACCTGCAGATTTAGTTTAGTTTCATCTCACTTATAAACTTTATTAGAAATATTAAGACCTTTTTTCTCATTTTTTTAAATCGTCAGACAGATTACATGTCTGATACACATGCCTGGAGGTATTTTTCAGTTGTTCAATTAATATGATTTGAAAGAAAATACACCGTTTATTGTAGAAAGAAAATGTAAAAACAGGCTTTATGGTCAGAGTTTGAACTTTCTGACAGCCCTTGAACGGATGATAGGTTACAGAAGAAAAAGTAACCAAAACAAAGCCCTGTGTCCTTGAAAACAGCGCCACAAATAAACCAGATCCTGTGAAAAGAATCACAGTCTGCGACACTGTTTCAGCTCGCACATGCAGGTTGAAATGGCAAAAATGTGTTATCTGATGTCAGCGTCATGAGGCAAGAGATCTGTGTTGCACACAAAGTTAAGGAGGTTAACGCTCTGAACCCCACGTGGGATTGTTTTCTTTAAAAGATCACCAATATTTTATAGAAATACATGTAAGAATTTGCATTATTGTCGAAATCTCTGACCGTCCTTGAATGAATCATTGGTTACACAAGTCTCAGAAAAAGATTTCTGACTTTCTTCTACATGTGTCATTTAAAATCAAACCAGATCCTGTTATAAACTTTCAATTCTGCTCCTCAGAGACTCTGTGAAGCCATGACTGATTCTGCTGTTTACACAGAGCCCAGAGGAGAGGACAGGAGAGGCTGCAAACACTTAAAATATGGACAATATGTGGAGACAACATATACTTTTTCTTTTTTCTTTTTTTACTATATTCATGACACCTGTGGGCACTTGGAAAAGTTCATATATAAATTCCATCTTATTCAAATTTTGGAAAGATAGAGAACTTGCATTTTTGTTATATATATAAACACACACAAGGCCACAGTGAATAAAATGTGGGGTAAAAAAAGGGAAACGGTAAAATAATAATAAATAAATAAAACGCCCTGAAACTGCGTGTTGGGGCTCCGTTGGTTACACTGTTACAGTTCAGACAAACTGGCGTTAACGTACATTTGGAATACGTTACGCAAAAAACGCCAACGTCACGTTTCTATGGTTTCTATTGGTTCGCCGCACAGTTAATTGGTGCAAGGAACCGGCTGGAGACTATTTAGATAGTGAGATGGAGGAAGTTTGGTGGCATGCCCGAAGCACACGGAGGATGGACGCGGGCCGCAGTGGAAGTATCTGCAGGTAAGCGGATATTTATAAAATATAAACGCATAAAAGTGGAGAAACGATGGGAAGTTACTCGTTTGTTGATGCGTTAGTGCTACTTTCAACGCTGTCGTGCTGCACGCGAGAGCGGACGTTGGCGAAGGAAGTACCCGACCGTTACACAAAGTTACTTTTTATTAAAATAAAACAATGTTGTATGATGTGTTGGTGCTCAGTGCTGCAGAGCAGTAATACATGCGTGTGTGTGTGTGTGTGTCGGAAAGGATGAACTCGTTGATATATCCGAAACTTGTAAAGTTACGCTCTCTGCCTGTTGTTTAACGTTAGCCATCACATTAAACGTTAATCTTCACCTTTGTATTTATAACTGTATGTTAAATACACATTCTGGACATGGCTTGTTGGTAGAAGTTATTTTGCTAGAGGCTGTAACTCTTTGCAAAGATGGGAGCTTTGATTTCCGACAGCACGTAAACACACGATTGTAGCTTTTTAGGGTAACTTTAGCTAAAGTTTTAGCATAATGTGACTAATGGGGGGAAGTGTTACTAGCTTTCTGCATGTCATAATATAAAACGCCTGTAACGTTTAGTGTTTTGAATGTATACTTGTTTTCAAACGGTCGGGTTGCCAGTTTGTTTGTAGCTTCCGAAGTGTAACAGCTAGTTCCACAAACAGTGGCCCGTAGGCCCCGCCCTCACAGGAGGGGAACCAATCATCTCGCTCTATTGGCGTTGTAGTGGAGATGACTCAAGCCCCGCCCCAACTGGAAGGGAAACCAATCACCTCGCTCCATTTACGTTGTAGTGGTACAGAGCGGGATTAGGGCCGCCCCCGTAAGGAGGGCGACCCAATCGTATCGCGCCATTGACCTTATATTGGACCAGAGCTTGTCCCGCCCCCGCAGGAGGGGGACCAATCATCTCTCTCCATTAACTTCATATTCAGAATCTGAAATACTTTATTTATCCCTGGAGAGAAATTTTGTTTTAGCTCCAGATACTCATACCAAGCATAGAAAGGCTTTATTTATATATATATAAAAAAAAAGCGGAAACATTTCCAAATATTACAGACGTAAGAAAATATTCAGACTTAAAAAATTTAATTAATTTTTTTTACAGACTTAGAAAAAAACAGTAAGCAAGTATTTACATTTGTGCGGTCCTGAATTAATTTATGCAGCTGCTTCTCATGTTTTATTGAAATAAAATTTGAAGCCAGAAAAGTGTCTTTCACACAAGTAGCATAATATCCTCTTCTATATTAATCTTTCAACAGGATTTTTTTGTTGTTCTCTGCACTGTTTTTTTCCAAGTCATATGTTCAATGTGTGTTTACATGTTGGAATCACAGCAGAATCAATCATGGCTTCACAGTTTCACATCCTGTTTTTAACAGATCTGGTTTGATTTTAAGTGACACATGTAGAAGAAAGATTAGTTTTGGATACTTTTTCTATGATATGATCCATTCCAGGATTCTCTCAATGACCAAATTCCGTCTAATGCCTGTTTTCAGTGTCTGTCTATGATAAACTGTATTTTTGGCATTCTTCGAAAGAGAACTTGCATCTCAATCCCACGGGGGGTTCAGAGGATTTTCTTTACATTAGAAGGTGAAATCCCCTCCGTCTCTTTCAACGTACATTTGAAACCAGCCCATTTCTTTGTTTTTCTGCAATTTTAACTGCAAAGACGTGCCTTACAGTCTCGACCTTAACATCTTGGCCTTGCCATGCCTCACACTTTGAATATCTAGTTATTATACCTGCTGCATAAATGGATCTGGCCTCAGCTGTCTATAGATGCTCTGTTCTGACGCTGCATGGTAGAAATTCACTGCTGTCTTTTCTTTCCAGACGTTTCTTGAATGGCTCCTGCCGATTTGGTCCAAGGTGTAACTACCGACATGAATGGCCGTCAGCCCAAGTATGTCGCTACTTTCAGAAAGGTGGATGCTGGTATGGGGACCACTGCAGGTGAGCTTCATCTTGAATCCTCCCTCAGTTATATGGAGCCAAACAAAGATGTCCTGAGCCCGTGTGGTGCGTCCCACCTGCAGGTATCTCCATGTCCGTCAACCTCAGGCGGCTCCAGCCGTGTCGGGTCGAAGAGGGTCGGTGCCGACGGTTTCCTCCTCCAGAGCGGCGTACGCTCCGCCCGACAGGAGAGGGTCGGAGCCCGCGCTGCTGCAGGCCGAGGTGGCGTCCAGGCAGGTGGTCAACGTCTCCAATCCTCAGCACGGCTTCGGGCGCCTGCCGGCACATATCGCAGAGGAACAATCACGAGGTATCGGATGTTTAAAGGACAGTTTGGAGTTTGTAACCCTGGAGTCACTGGGAACTCGGATATTATAAATGGAACAAAGGAAATGCTTCATTTCTTGACTTTCTTTGTATTCATGTTGCTGCACCATAAGGTTATTATCCTCCTCCCGTCCCTGCTTCCCTCCAGGTTTTATTGAATTGAAGCACTAATCCTCTCCACATGCAGAGGGCCAGTTGCATCCTCGATGCTTTTCTCCATTGACCGACTGTTTCTTCCCAGACACGGACGCTCCCCTCACAGCTCTCTGGGAATCTGTTCGGAGCTCCGAAGTTGCTCAAGCATCCAGTGGAAGAAAAGAACAGGTTGGCTTGACTTAAGTGACGTCCTTCTGCAGGGCATAAACCCGTCAGGAGTGTTTTACTGACTGACTGACTGTGTGTGTGTGTGTGTGTGTGTGTGTGTGCGCAGGAGACGTCTCACACTGAGCGGACGGAGGACGGCGCCGCAGCCGCCGCCTCTGGTGCCCGGGGGAGTCCTGAGGAAACGGAGGCCTTCCTGCAGAGTAAAAATGTGACCTGTGGCATCTGCATGGACAAGGTGTACGAGAAGACGGATCCGAGGAACCAGGTCTTTGGGATCCTGCCAAACTGCAACCACTCGTTCTGCTTACAGTGCATCATGACCTGGAGGAAGACCAAGGACCTCGGGCCGGACGTGGTGAAGTGGGTTCACTGGTGTCCCTGATGTCCAGGTGGAATTGGTGTTTCTTGGAAAGACTTTAACTGTTTCAGTGATTCCTCCTCAGGTGCTGCCCGCAGTGCAGAGTGAGGTCGGCCTTTTACGTGCCCAACAAACTCTGGGTGGAAGGTCAGGCGAAGGAAACCCTGATCGCTGACTTCAAGAGGAACTTCAGGTGTGCTGCAGTTTGAATGATTCGTGTCCCACCTCACCAGCACTTCCTGTTAAATCACTGTAAACAAAAAAAAAGACTGTTTCACACTAAATATCTCAGTCTGTGGAGATATTACACTTTTTTCTAACTTTAATGAGTGTGAGGAATTAGCCCTTTTCTTTTTCTTTTTTTTAAACATTACATTTAAAGTTTGACTGTAGAAAAATAAACTTTCATGATTTGTATTTTTACATAGAATTACAGGCTGTAATTTAACATTCAAGACCATGCAGCAATTCAATAACACTGGAAAATATATAAATAAGTAATTTAAGAAAATAACCTTATGGGATTTTCACCTAATGTAGAGAGAAAATATTTCTACAAAGTGTAGAAACGTAAGAAAAACCCTGTGAAATAACTGGACAATAACATCAGCAACTCAAAGCATTTCTTATTAAAACAAAGTCTTAACTTTCAGAAGTTTAAAAAAGAAAATTATTTCTGTAACAAATGAGCTAACGCTAAAATCTCCTTTTAAACGATGGATATTGAAGGTGCTGCACTTCTTAGATTCATTTTCATTGCTAACTATAAACGGGACGAGGATCATTGATGCAGAGGGATGACTGCATACATTAAGTTAGTTATAGATGCAATTTCTTCAGTATTTCTTTTTAAATCTGGACTTCCTGTAACTGAGACTGTCCTGTTTCTCGTTTCCTCGCTGCAGTAAGAAAAGATGCTCTTACTTCACGCGCTACAGATGCTGCCCCTTCAAAACGGAGTGCCTGTACTGGCACGACAAAGATGCACGTCCCGGCTCCTTCCAGGTAAATATCATCAACATATACATGTAGCTGACCTGCAGGAGATGACGTGCTGTGTGTTGCTCAGTATTACACGGAGGAGGAGGAGTACGACGGCGTAGATCTGCTCAACCTCTTCATCGCCATGACGCTGCTCAGTGACGACGACGAGGACGACGAGGACTTCTGGCTTTCCTTTTGACCCGTCGGAGGAATGAGCTTTTTCCATTCTTTGTCAGTGTCTGAAACCACTGAACGGGGACTTGATTTATTATAATAAAAAGAAAAAAAAAAA
>CAFUXE010001152.1:0-38778 GCA_903364295.1 Serranus cabrilla
AAGTTTCACCCTGACACGCATCAACAGACTCTAATAAAGCTATCCTGCAAGTTTGGTGCATTTTTAATAAATTTTAAAATTTGCGGGAAAAAAAAAAACAACATGCTATAGTATGACTTTTTGAAAATTTGGCCATTTTGCAACATGGTATTTTTCTATGATTTCTGGATAGATTGTGCTTTAATATGTATCAACACACTGAAATTGGGACGATTTAAGGACTTTTAGGCGTTTTAAGGAATTTTAAAGTTTGAATAAAAATAATAATAATAAAATTTTCCTGCGAATTTGGTGCATTTTTAAAGTTTTTAAAATTTGAAAAATCCTTAAAACGTTCAAAAATGCTTAAAATGGCCCAATTACAGTGTGTTGATACATATTAGAGCATATTACATTCAGACATGACAGATAAAAACACCATATTATGCTGGTTCCACAATTTTAGAAAAGTCACACTATAGCATGTCGTTTTTTTGTTCCTGAAACTTTCAAAAACTTTAAAAATGCACCAAATTCGCAGGATACCTTTATTAGAGTCTTTTGACACGTGTCATGGCGAAACCTTTTGAAAAAGGCCAGAAAAACACCATATTATAGGATGTTTTTTTCAAAGGTTGTCGAATTTGAAAAGTCCTTAAAACACCCAAAAATGCTTAAAGTGGCCCAATTACAGTGTGTTGATACATATTAGAGCATAATACATTCATACATTACAGAAAAACACCATATTATAACAGGTCCAAAATTTGAAAAAAGTCATACTATAGCACGTCGTTTCTTTTTCCCAAAAAACAAACTAAACTGCTAAATGTATCAAAAGAGTATAATTAGTCTTTTTTTTGTTTGTTTTAGCATTTTTAAACGTTTTGAAAATATACCCCTTTTGGCTACATTCAACGTATGACATTTTCAGTATTTGGAAAGCTCATAAAATTGTGTTTTCTGTCCCTTTTCCAAAGATTATACCATAACACGTGTCAGCAGACTCTAATAAACCTACTCTATGAATTTGAGGCATTTTAAAACATTATGACCTTTTCATGGAAAAAATTGACATGCTATAGTATGACTTTTTTGTCAAATTTGTATATGGTGTTTTCCTGTATTTTTTGGACAAACTAAACAACTAAATGTATCAACAGAGTATAACAAGACAATTTTGAGCATTTTAAACTGTTGCCATTTTTGACAAAAATCAACATACTATCGTATGACTTCTTTCTTTTTGAAGTTTTGAAATCCCATAAAATAGCGCTTTTCTGTCATTTCTGGACAAACTACACTACTACATGTATAAACAGAACATAATAAGAACGTTTTTGAGCATTTCAGGGCGTTTAAAAATGTTATGACCTTGTCATGAAAATTTTCGAGATGTATGACTTTTTTTTCTTCAAGTTTTTGGACTCCCATAAAATGGTGATTTCTTCTGACATACCTGACCCTATTATGCTGCAATATGTATGAACAGAGTGTAATCGAGCTACTTTAAGCAATTTTAGGCATCAAAATCTTGTTGACATATTATACTATGACGTTTTATTACATTTTTCATTCAATTTTGATGACAAAGTCAACTATATATCTTTTTTTTTACAAAATGTTAATGACATACTATATATACTTTACAACGTAGTATACTTTTTACTACTGACTTATACTTGTACTACCTTTTTATTCCATTTTTGTTAAATATAAAATTATGTTTATTGACGAAATTTTGATGACATACTATACTGACTATCTTTAACTTAAATTTTTGTTTTACAAAATGTTGACGACATACTACATATACATTTTTTTCATGAAATTTCTTCGTCATACTATACTATGATGCCTTATTTGAAATTTTGATAACATTCTTTACTGTGAAGTTCTTTTTAATTAAATTTGACATCATACTATACTATGACGTGTTTTATGATATTTTGACAACATACTTTACTATGAGTTTTTTTTCATGAAATTTGGAAATCATGCCATACGATGGTGTTTATTACGAATTTTGGACGATTATATATATATTTTAATGACATTTGATGGCATACTATGGCGTTTTCTCTAAAATTCTGATGGTGATATGACCTTTTAAATTTTTATAACACTGTGACATACTTTGATTTAAAAAAAAATGTTCATAGCATACTATCATATGAATGTTTCAATTAAATTTTTAAGGCATACTATACTGTTTTTATATTATGCTATGTTCTTATGATGTACAATAACATGTGTTGTGAAAAATAAAAGGCACACTGTCTTATTACATACTATACTATTTCTTTCTCATGACATTTCTATGGTCAATTACACTATAACTTCATAACATTTGTTATTGCATACTATAGTATCGTTAATGATAGTTTTAACGGCCTACTTTTCTTCTGCAACTGTTTATGATGCACTAAGATACAATAATTCAAAAATATTTTAAATGTGAAACATGATGCCTAAGAAACTGAGAATTAAAGAAGTAAAAGATTTAAAAGGTAACAGAACAAATACTTTATTACAATTGTTAAAAAATCGTTGTCACATTTGAAATGGAATTTTGTCTTTCCAACATTCTTTTTACAATGAGCCACCTGGCCTGTGATTCACATCATCCTCTTGTGGAACGTGATCAAACATCCACCTATTGTTTTACTACTGTTCAAACAAATCAGGAAGTGACTCATTAACCACAAGTGACAGACCAACCACAATGTAAATGGGGCTCGAGAAGGATCAGTCCGTTATTTGTCAGGAAATATTTAGTTGTGATTGTCAAAAATAACTCATTGTTGTCAGCAGATGCACAGAAACATAAAAACCAGGAGATAAACATTTGATAAGAGCTGTGGCACACACATACATGCAGTGGCTCAGTTTGACCCCATTTTCCCTTTCAGTGCTTTGTTACAGGAGAGTAAAGCTCATGAGCTTCAAGTAGAACAAGCCACATTTAGCACAGGGATAGAAAAAACACACAGCTAGTGTTTGACACAAACACTTCTGAGAAGGAGCACATCATCACTGTGAGACAACCTAAAAGCAGGTACAATGACCCCCTGTTGCCAACAGCAGTAATGCAATCCTAAAGTAAAAAAAAAAGTATTATCAATCAAGGCTCATTGGACCAAACAAAGAAAGAAAAGTACCATAGCAGAATAGAAAACTCTTCACACAAGTGCAATGCAATATTATTTTGGTAAGCAGTGTTGACTTCTGCCGAACAGGTCACACACTTATAAAAGTCAACACAGACCTGGACATTTTGTCCAGTTGACATTTAAACCTGTAAACACTGGTCACACCCACTCCTTGGGGTTACGCAACGCCTCCAGCATCTTGGCCTCCCGGGTGCCTTTGGCAGGCTCGTGCATGTACTCCCACCTGAGCATGAAGGGAGGGTTGGTTACTTAGCGACACAGTTCACTACCGTCGTACAAGAAGAGTGCTTCTAACCAGTGTTATCTTACCTGGCAGTGAGGGGGAGGGACATGAGAATGCTTTCAATCCTGGAGCCCGGTGTGGCCAAGCCGAACTTCACTCCCCTGTCATACACCAGGTTGAACTCCACATATCTTCAACAAAAAACAGACAAAAACTACCGTAAAACAACTCGCTTCATGTGATCCATTATAAGTAGTTGTGCGTTAAAGGGGATTTATTATGGTCATTTACAGGTTCATACGTCTGTTTTGGATTTCTATAAAAACATGTTTTCATACTTTATAAAAAATACATTATTTTTCTTATTTTGACCATGGATGCTGCAGCTCCATTCACCTTCTGTCTAAGATGCTCGTTTTAGTGTAGTTTTTAAGTCCCATTCCAGATAAAGCCTAGTGTGCTCTGATTGCTCAGGGTTTCTGAGTCTCTGTGCCCGCCATCATTGCAGCTGGAGGGATGACTATAACAGAGTATATCGACACTTTCTACTGTCAAAACAAATCGCAAGTAGAAGCTAAACTAAACTAAAAACAAGACCATGCAGGAATGTGAACCTAAACTGGGAAGAAATGAGCATCATCGGCAGATAAGAAAATAAAGACATCGGTCACAAAATTATGTCAGTGTAGAAAAAACTGTTGGAAATGGAGCATTTGGAATGTTGAAACTTTAGGTTTTTGTTTGCAGACATTACTTTTGCATACATTTACTGTATTAATTGACTCTTTTAATATGAACATCTGACACTGTAACATCATACGTATGTGAGAAAATAAAGCAAAGCATCATACATCCCCTTTAACAAATTCAAAAGAACATGCAAACATAGAATTTTTTCTTTTGCATGATAACATTCATTAAAAACGTGTTGCAGATGTGCATGTAAGAACCATTTGCATAATAATGGAAACCTCCCAGGTTGGTGCATTAATGTGGTGGAGCAGCTCTCATTAGACCTGCAGTGCATGAACCTTTGTAATGTTATCTCCTCTGTGTAATAGCTGTCTGCGTTTCGAGCTTCTTCCCATTCATAAACTAGCTCTTTGGCTCATTCTCTGTGTTGTGGCCTCTTAATAAATGACTCAAGACTCCCCCTGCTGGGACAGAGAGCTCTGACAGGATGTGGGGCACTTCTGGACCACACAGGCCGAGTCTACATTAAGACTCATTAACAGGTTTTAAAGTATTTTATTCTTTTATTTTAATGTTTACAAAATAAAGCAAAATAAATGTTACCTGCGATGGATCTTCTATCACAAGCAGGTTTAATGTTTGTGTGAGTTTATTTATAGTCAATTAATAGTTTATTCCCTGTTTTTTAATCAGTGATGATATTTCTAGAGTCAAATGTATAAGTCATATTTGACCTTTACTTCTGATGGATCCAGGTAAAGTTTATTCAGTGAAACCACTTTAAAAATTGCAGCTGTAACAGCTGAAGTGGATAGTCACTGAATGCATTAAGACAGCACAGGCTATAGCCAACTATAGGGTGTTGAGTCATTCAAGTAAAATGGCCTTTAAAATACAAAATCTAACTTTGACGACCTCCTGTGTAAATCCTATACATCACTCATTAACAACCAGGTTTATTTGTCCATCTGTGACTCACCTTCCTCGTCGTACCTGCTGCCAGTCCTTCTCCTCATCAGTAAACAGCTCATTGAGGTGTTTGTATACGATGGGCAGGTAACAGGGCACCACAGTGCGGGTACAGCTCTTCACAAAGCTAAAGGCCTCCTCCTGACTCGGGGAGTCCAGGTCATCGAAGAAGATCCCTCCGATTCCCCGAGTCTCTTCTCTGTGCCGGATGTAGAAGTACCTGTCACACCTGGAGATACAAAATACTCAAATAAACTGCTGTTCTCATTTTTCTTTTCTTTTTGTATATCCAAAATCTACTGAATGTTTTAAATGATTTAAAGGCAGGAGGATGAAAGGCTTTAAAAAAGGGTGAAATCAAGAAAATGCTTATTTACAGAAGATAATTTAAACAGAACTTTAAATGTACCCTCATCAATCTTCTCATCCAGCGTTTGGGAAAAAAAGCAAATGAGCATATTACCCAAAATCTTTTGACAAAATGTAATTATTACAAATGTTGACAAAATGTAATTATTACAAGCCACATCAGATGAACCACACCCAGTGGTCATTCAGTGGCTAACGTCACGGCTCAACGGTTTTTCTGCAACTGCAGAGACTTGCTCTTATCTTCATCCTACAGTGAGTATACACCCATTGTAATCCACACACACACACAAATCAGACATACACATGCGGACGTGCTGAAGTGCACGCATTTCACAAGCACATGCCTAATCTTGAGTCAAACTAGGGCTGCAAGAAAAAGTTCAAACTGTGATTCAGAAGGAAAGTCCCTCATTGTCTTTATATTCACTTACACATGCAGTAAAACATACCTGAACCACAACATATAGATATAATAATCAACATATAATCTGCTCTTTCATGTTGTTGTAATCATGGAATCAGATGAATTAATATAAATATTTTCACTTATATCAACATGTGGATTCATGTGGAATGGAACTAAGTACATTTACTATTTAAGTACTGTACTTGAGTAATTTCGAAATACATGTACTTTACTTCCATTTTTATGTAACTTTATACTTCTCTACATTTTTGGGGGCAAATATTGTACTTTTACTGCACTACTTTTGCTGTCAGCTTTAGGTTTTAACCTAAAAGACAATAAATTTAAAGTAATTTTACATCTTTATAAATGAAATCATCTCACAGTATATTAAGTAGTTACAATGAGCCACATTTTCGGACTTGAATGCAGGAGTTTTACTTGTAGTGGAGTAATTCTGCAGTGTGGTAATAGTACTTTTCCTTCTTGCGTGTGTGCATGTGGAGGTGTTTCTGATCTTCTGGCTGGAAAGATTGCGTCACGTTGAAAATGTAGTTTTCTACAAATTATGTTCTGTTTCATCACAATGCTTTTCAGCTCTGAGTGGCACTTTACCATTTCTTAAAGTCGGGGTAATACTGTGAGTGGTGCTTGTCGCAGGCCTCCTTCAGGGTGTTGTGGAAGTGAAAAGCATCTTCTTTATTAATATAAACTGGAGTCAGGTCTGTGCCTCCACCAAACCACCACTGCTTAGAGCCTGAAACACACAGACACAGACAGACACAAGGAAGACAGAAACAAGGGTTATCATTCATTCATGCACTCAATAGTGTCACTGACACCAAGACACAGCTGCTGACGTCAAAGGCTGACACTCACCGTCTGCCTCTTCGATCTCAAAGTATCTGTAGTTGAAGTGCACTGTGGGGATGTGGGGGTTCTTGGGGTGGATGACAGAGCTCACCCCCATGGCACAAAACGGCAGCTTACCTGAGGGGGAAAACAGAGCATGACATGAAACTTGAATGGAGGTTACAACTCTTGTTGTTAAGAGTGACATCAAGTTTAAAGCCTTCACACAAATATCAAAGTAAGAGAACGGACCATCTTTCCCTTTGAGGACTTTCCCTCTGCTCCTCATCTGCTTGGCGGCCTCCTCGGTCAGGTTTCCAAACACCACCGACACGTTGACCCCTGCCTTCTCAAACACCTTTCCATCTTGCATCACACAGCTGATTCCTCCGCCACCTAACACACACACACACACACACAGAGTCAAAAAGGGAATACGTTGACAAAGACTGACAGATGAGGCTTTTTTCTTGAATGTAGAGATTCAAGTAATGACTAGTGTCATTATGAAATCTTCATGGATTCATTGTTTGGTCTATAAAATGTCAGAAAAATAATGACATACTGGTAGTTGGTTACTAAGAATCAATAACGTAAAAATTGACAGCTTTTAATATTAATTTGATTACCAAAGCAGGCATTTTGAGATAAAAATACTTCAGGAACCGACTGCTTGTGATGGACTTTAGTTGACATATAACTGTCCATAAAAACTCAGTTTTTTTTAGTACATTGGTAATTTGGTGAATATACAAAATATACAGAAAACAACATTATGTGGCTTTCTAAATTTTATTACAGATTTGAAAATTCATACAAAATAAAAAAAACCAAAACAATCACTTTTATCAAATAATCTCCTCTCTCAAGGGAAATGATGATGATATAATTAATAAAACTGGTTCTGTGTTGTTTTTAAATTAAAAAAAATCAAATTTGTGTTAGGCACTTAATGCACCTACTCCTATATCAAAAAGTTAGGATGTCTAAAATGTTGATAAAATAATTGGATAATTTGCTAATAATTTTGTGACAAATACTCAAATCAAAACTGTACAATGGCAATATTATAAACTGATGAACTGATGTTTGTGTAAGTACACATTCTGAATTCAGAACTTAATACATTCTGTTTTCACTTACATTCAATACAGCATCCCAGCTGTTTTTGGAACCAGGGTTGCAAAATAAGGTGAAAATTGTCTCTGTTTATACCACAGAAATCACATTAATTAAAACTATTTTTAAACATTTTCAGAATGTGCTTTACGGGGTATACTACAGCAAATTACATCATTGTTCAATAATGTCAGTCACAAAAACTGACTGGATCAGTCGTTACACACTTCTATATCCAACAGTCTTTATAACTTGACAGTACAACCACTTCATATTAAAACATACACACATATGAAGGAATTTAAATTAAAATGTTGATGTTTATTTTGTTCATCTGCATGTCTTGAGACTTGTGGGAGAAACCAGATCTCCTGGGGGAAACCCACAAAGGCATGTGGAGAACACTCACCACACAGGAAGCACCAGCCAGGTGGCAAGTGCTTCCTGTGTGGTGAGTGTTACCCACACACCCCTCGCGACATGATGCCAATTTAATATTGTTGTTGATTTTGTTGATGTTATGTTGTTGTTGTTATAATAGTGATGATGATGGTGGTGATGTTGATGGTGGTGGTCGTGATGCTGATGGTGGTGGTCGTGGTGTTGATGGTGGTGGTCGTGGTGTTTTTGTTGTTAGCCTCCCAAACAATAATGTCATCTCTGAAAAATGTCTGACACATCCTGCGTTTGTTCAAGAGCAGGTAGGTAGACTATATCTTGCTTCACCTTTGTTTTTGATGTTTTAAGACATTTTTCACAGATCTTAGTAACATTACTATTCTAATTTTTTTTTTTTGTTTTGTCTTCAGACTTGTGGGAAAAAAACCTGAGTACCAGGAGAAAACCCTAAAAGGCACGTTGAAAAGAAAAGATGGTGGTGGTGTTTTTCTTGTTTTGTTTTTGACATCAGGTGACACCCAAGTCATCTTATGTCACCTGATGTCATCTGTGAGAAAAATGTCTGAGACTTCAGTGTCCTGCTTTGGTTTCTCTTCTGTACAGAGTTATTAGTTGGTTCATTTTTTTTTTTTGTCTCTCATCAGAGTTCAATAGGAAAAAACCTGCGTACCAGGAGAAAACCTTAAAGGAGGAATAAACTCCATACAGAAAGGCACAAATATTGATGTTATCAGACATTTTTCACAGATGACATTGTGACTTGGTTGTTGGGAGGGATAGAGAAGTTAGTCCAGGTCGATGTCGTCCAGGTCCCTGTACCTCATCCACTTATCTCTTTTTGTGAACCTCGGACGGTGGTGGACTGTAGTCGAGAAAGAAGTCTTGCTTGTCCCTGGTTGTTGAACCTCTGAGACTTCAGTGTCCTGCGATATTTGGAGAACAGGTACTGTGGGTAAGGATGCCTCCTGCTGGCAAGACTTCTCCTCAGACGCTTCTTCAGTCCTGTACCTTTTTCTTCGGAGCGGAGTGTCGTCATCTCTGTCAGCCCTGAGCTCTGTTGAGAGGTCAAGGTTGAGAGCCCTCTGAACATTCAGCTGAGTTTTTAGCTGCTCCACCTCCCTCTGTAAAACGCTCTGATTTGTAATAGCATTTTTGTTTTCTTCCTCAAGACGGCTGTTCTTGTCTTTCTCTACTTGAAGTTCAATTGTGAACTTCTCCTGGGAGATTATGTGGGCGACTCTCAGCTCCTCGTAATCCTTATGAAGGTCCTTCTTCTTCTTCTGTCGGAAGGTGTCCCTCACCTGTTCGGCCATCCTCGCAGTGCTCAGAGTTCCTGGATCAGCGTATTTTTCCAGGTTCTCAAGCTTTCGCTTGGTTTCTTTCTCCCTGTTAATGTACATCTCTTTCAGGGTTTTCTGCCGATCTAGCTCTTGCTTCGTCACAGCCAACTCTTGGCAGAGTTGGTCTAACCTGTTCCTGTCACAGAGCTGTTGCCCTCCTCTGATCATCTCCAGTTCTTCCTCAAGACGGCTGTTCTTGTCTTTCTCTACTTGAAGTTCATTTGTGAACTTCTCCTGGGAGATGATGTAGGCCACTCTCAGTTCCTCATAATCCGTATGGAGGTCCTTCTTCTTCTTCTGTCTGAAGGTGTCCCTCACCTGTTCGGCCATCCTCGCGGTGCTCAGAGTTCCTGGATCAGCGTATTTTATCAGGTTCTCAAGCTCTCGCTTGGTTTCTTTCCCCCTGTTGATGTACATCTCTTTCAGGGTTTTTTGCCGATCTAGCTCTTGTTTCGTCACATCTAACTCATGGCAGAGATGGTCTGACCTGTTCCTCTCACAGAAAAGCTGATTGTTAAGAGCGTAAACTTGTCGGCGAAGTGATTCAACCTCCGTCATGTTGGTGTTTGGAGGGTGACGGTTGAATTGACCTCTGAAGGTTCCTCTTGGGTCCCTTGTTGGCTGCATTTTGTAAGATTTCAGTGGATAAACAGATGTTATCTGTGTCAGTGTCACTGTTTCTATTGCCTATCAAAGATTTCTCTCTCTCTCTCAAAGTGTGGTCAACTGTTGAAAGGTTTAGGAAATAATGGCTTGGTTTCAACCAGCAGCTGTTTCATAAACTCAGAACTGATGGTGTCATATAAAGACCTGATGATGTCATCATGATGTCATCATGGAATATTGCTTTGATGTTCTCAAAAATTCTTTATTGACGTTAACAAAAATACCGTATTTTTCGGACTATATGCGCACTTAAAAATTTTCTTTTTTAAAAATCGACAGACCTTATGGTCCGAAGAATACGGTACTAATGAACTAATATCTCCTTCGGTACCTGTTCTTAGGTTGTTTCAGCCTCTTTAGCATTGCTGTTATTTTTGAATAAACAATTACTTAAACATTGAATCATTCTCAATATAATTGGTGACTATTTTCTGTCAATCGACTGATTGATTAGTTTACTACGTTGATCATTGCAGCTTTACTTCGGTGAATCTTTGACCATGTACAGTTCGGAACAAAAACAAAAACCTCGAATACATTTAAATATCAACACCACAGGCATTATAGCGAGAATGATAATACATCTGTTCTGTGTAACATTAAGCTCTGCAGTTTCATCATCACATCAGGTGAACTCTCCTCACCTTCCGCCCTCTGCCACCTGTCCACCTTGAACGTCCCGCCGTCCACCTCCTGCAGGGCTTTGCAGAAGTCGGCCTGCGTCTCCATGATCAGCATCTCCATCCTGGTTCGCATCTCATCTTTCCTCCCCTGCAATACGCTAATGTCGGTCACCGGATGAGACATGAACCCCCGGCACCTCTCCAAGATATCCCCCTCTTGCTCCTTCTCCTCAGCAGCTGGGGATACTTTCGTTGCCATTTCAGCACGCTGGAAGTGGTTAGCGTTGGCTACAAACCCCGCCACCGCCGCTGCTGCTGTCACCGCAGCTGTAACCAGGACTCCTCTTCTGGTCCTCCCGGCTGCGGTTCTGCCTGCGGTCCCATGGGACATGAACCGTACGCTGGAGCCCCTGGAAAACCATCTCGTACCCGGAAGGAAAGCGCCAGACTGGCTGTGAGTGTGGGATAACGGCAAATGTGACTCTCCAGAGCTAGCAAACCCCTTTAAATGTGATCTCAAGCATCGCCTGGCGTTGGTCTGCGCCGTTCTGTTCACCGAGCAAAACACAATGGTCGCCATTGTAGGAGAAATAACTGCCTTTTTCTCGGTGCGTCGCGGCCGTTGATAGTTAATATGTACTTACTCCAAACATTATCAGAAGTTGTACGTGCTATCAGTCAAAGGGGCGTGTAGTTCCTCGGCAGTGACAGAGGCAACATGGGAAATGTCGTTCTTTGTCATTCACGATGCCGAGCTCTCGGCGTAGTGAACGCATACAGAGAACTTCAAGACCCAGAGTGCAGTGCGCCTAAAACAAATGTTGCGTTCAGGTATCTTTCATATGCCTCGTATTTCGACTTTCCGAAGTGTAGAGCCGGAGATATACTTACACCTGAACTACATAATTATTGTTTTGGACAAGCTCAGTGACACTTAATTATATATTAATTACTTTATACTTACCGGACTATTTTCTCGAAATAAGGTAGGCTAATTGGATTGACCACTGTCGAATGGTTATAATAAGATAAATTAAGATTTATTTATCCTGCAATGGGGAACTTCAGGTTAAGATTCAGGTTACAAATGAGAATAAAAATAATACATTATATACAGACATAAATATACATGTATACTATATGTACACATACACATTATATACATAAAAAACTTACATGACATTCATTTTTATATGGCTGTTATTTTGTAATTGTCATTGACATAAACAATATTAACCAACAATAAAATACCTGTTTCTACTCTCATCTTATGTCAGTTTTCAGTATTATTATTTTTTATGTTGTTTTTTATATATCATAAACACTGGCAGTGAATACATCTGGGGTCTTCGAAGCCATCTTTATTTGGAGATATTATATTTTTTCAGATCTATGTTTCTTTTGCGACAAGAGCATGGGCAGACCAATATTAATTTAACATATCATAAACTGTATTCATTCTTTCTCATTCTTTCATTTGACATTGAGGGATGTTTGATTTTTATAGCAACCTTTTAAAATCTCCCAAAGGTTTTTTCTCTTTTCTTTTGCTGGAGGGTTCCGGGAACAGTTTGTTTTTTGTTTATAGTGTCTACATGGAGATTGTATTACTTGTAAGCGAGTTTTCTCTCCCGCGTGCGCATGCGCAAGTAGTAAAGCGTGTTGTCGGTCTCTATGGCGACGGTCCCATTAAACCTTTTAGGGCTGCAGAAGCAGATTATGTGCACAGGTGTTGCTCTGCAGACTGCCAGCCACTATGTGGGCCAGTCAGATGGAGTGAAAACAACCCGGCTGCATGTGCTCTTTCACCGCTTTTAACTCAACAGGAATACCACGCGAGAACCTGCTTCTGGTGAGTTTACTAAAAGCCATAGCCGCATTTCTCATTGACTCTTATTTATTCCCAGTAGCCACACTTTTTTATTATTATGTTCCAAGTAGGCGTGAGCTGTGCCCTAGAAGTCAGCCTGCTTATTCTGTCTCCGTCCTGTTTATTTTTACAGCACGCAGAGATACAAAAATAATCAGGATTATAGTCTATGTACGTTAAACTGTCCTGTAGACAGTGAAAGTGGCGCTGAGTCACGACAGAAACACCCGATGTAAACACAACCTACATTGCAGCAGAGCAGAAGGCGTAATTGGGACAAAAAAAACGAAAACAAGAATGAATAGTTTACTGGTAACCCTGTTGTACTGGTTTTTGTCCAGTAGGTGTCGACCAATCTCCAACACAAGCAGAAATAGAACAAGAAAAAGAAAGCTCTTAATGTCACTGTATAACAGTGCACAACGGAATTTGGAGCACTGCTCCTCATGTGGTAAATTGAGAGACAAAGACTAGTGCAAGAAATTCGCTGTCATGTAATGTAGTTTATTTAAAAAGAGACAGTGTAAAATCAAACACTGACCTTGTATAAAACAAGCTCAAGGCTATGGTCTTTTGGAAAAGTCAAACAAAACAGGAGCTGTCAGTTTTACAACAACAGGAAATATATAAAAGCAACAACACAGTAAAAGGGCAAAAAGTAAACATTTAAATATATAAAGTACACAGAGGTGGATGCATTGCTAAATTAAAGTACATGGGAGGGTATTCAAGCAAGAGAAGAACACTGGCAAAAACTTGGATGATATGGAAGAGAATAAATAAACAGTGATATTACTATTGCACAGAGTAGCAGTGTTCTATGTGTAAACAGCAAAAATAACAAATAGCAGCATGAGATTATATCCACAGGACATAAAGTGATGTGAGATGTGGAAGAATGATACTACAAAAATGCATAAACTAATGATGGGATACTCTGATCTGTACTGTACTCACGCCTTTGTGTTGTATGTCTGTTAACATCCTCAGCCATGCAGGTCATGGGATATCTGGTGGCCGCTCCTCTGACCTATAGCTTCTGTTGGCTCGGTGTTGGCTTACCAGTATTCACTATGATGTCTGCATTAGGAAGCAATACGCAACACATTCAAATCTATCTATTAGGACTAAATTGTCTTTTAATTGCTCCACAATATAAACTAAAATGTGGCTGCTATGCATCTGATAGTAGGATACAATATGTATTATTCACACTAACACTGAAATTCAAAAGCATACACATTTTTAAAACTTGACACACAGTCTCACAAATTTCTGTTTTTATGTCTGTATCCACAGTTATGAGTTTAATACTGATTTTCATGCAGTTGTATTATTGATATGCAGCAATGTCAAGCATGCCATTAAATATAGATGGACCACAAAATCAAAAGTCCAACACATTGTTCTAAATATTTGTTTATAAGAGTGAGAGTAGAACTACCTGGGTGGTTCTGTCTCTACCATAAATATCTAAATTCATTTTCAAAAGGTCATGGATTAAGGATATTTTATCGTAACAAAGGTTAGTAGGTGTTGAGATCTTGTGCTCAGGCTAACTCACTCATGTCACTTACATCTGGACGTGCTGCTATGTGGCAAGAATCTTGTGTGAAATGTACCTCTCGTGTCTTCCAGTGGAGATTATGAGTGAGGTGGTTTGCATTAAGTCTCAGGAGGAATATGAGGACGACTTTGAGAAGGATCTGGATTGGCTGATCAGTGAGGAAAGCCGGAGTGATGACCAGGTAAACAATTACTGTAAGATCACAGGACAGCAGTTGATTGGGCAACACTTTGTGCCAAGTGTTCATACATCTTCATGAAGTCACTTAATGCATGAAAAACATGAATTCATTCATGTTGTGGTTCATGAAATATCAGCAGTGGTAGAAAAAAGTCTTCAGATCCCTTACTTTATATATACCACACTGCAGAATTAAAGGTAAAAGTACAAGGATCAGCATCAAAATGTACTTAAAGTATCAAAAGTAAAAGTATTCATTATGCAGAATGGCCCAACTCAGGTTGTTTTATATATTCCAAAGATATTATTGTATTATTATTACTATTGTTGCCATTATGTAAGCAGCATTTTCTCAGGGTACGGCTCATTTTAACTACTTCATATACTGTGAGAGATGAGACTTAATTGGAAGAATAAAAAGTCTAATCACTTTAAATTGATCATATTTATGATTTATTTATAAATCTTCACCTGAAAAGTAACTAAAGCTGTCAGCTAAGTTTAGTGGAGTAAAAGTACAATATTTATGTAGTGGAGTAGAAGTATAAAGTTACGTAAAAAGTACTTCAGAATTGTAATTCAGTACAGTACTGGAGTAAATGTACTTAGTTACATTCCACAACTGATTATCAGGAATGAACAAGAATAAATAGCAACTTGTGCATGAGTTAATGCAAAACATTATTTAATGCAACACCAAAGGAGTTAATAATGATGTTCAGGTCTTCTTCATATGAAACTCTGCATTTGAAGGCAAAAAAACTGATAAGTCACAGCAGTGCACATGAATTCTGTTGAATTTCGAGTGATACTAAGGATGACTTTTCATGACTTCATCATGTTTGAGGCTCGTCAAATAAAGTGGTCACCTCGTCTGTCTTCCACTCTGAGGAATAACATGTTATTGACTGTAAATTTGGTGCTTGAACATCATTAATAACTCAGTTATTTCTCCTCTTTTCTATCTTGTGAAGTCAGAAGTACTGCTCCACTTCCTGCCACCCGGCTGCTGAACGGGTCTCTGGCTCTGTGAAAGTGTAACAGTGAATAGTGTTGAGTTACCCGAGCTGGCACATATCACTGTTCGCATGTGAAACCCTCGCTGTTCACATACGGTGACATACTTTCACTGTGTGCCACTGCTGGATGCATTATTGATGAGCGTGCTTACACATGTCCGTTATCACACCAGCACGGCAGTTACCTGCTGAGTATCAGGGCCGGGCAGGCGCTCAAGTTTTATTTTCAAATAAGGTTTTGGTTAACAGCTATAATGAAATAAATTATTTTATGCTTCATTCTGTTTCACAGTGATTCTTGTTTTATCTCATGTTTTTTTTCCCTTTTTCCTGTTAAACTGTTACTGACTGGAATATGTTGGATTAATGTTAAAGAGTTTTCAGTTGGTTGAGACAGAACACTACAACTTATCTGATGTAATTCATTTTTGTCTATTTTATTTTGAATTATTATAACATTTTATATTTAAATGTCATGAACTGAATATATATTTCTTTTTTATATAGATCATATTTTTTTTTATTTCTAACTGTTCTATTATTTATTTAGATGTATTCAAAATATTTATTAAAAAAAACATTTTTTTAAACATTATTTCTTTTAAATGGTTTTCCTTTTAATTTTATTTGAAGTTCAAGAAAATCCACTGTTAAAAGCAAAACTTTTTTTGAAGTTTAAAGTGCATGACGTTTCCAAGGTCAATCAGTACGTGGTTGATCTCTCTTATTTTCATCAAATTATTTGTTTATATCATTTATTAATTAATGTATGATCTTTCCAAGGTCAACGAGTGCAACATATTTTTATAATATTTGTTTATATATGTATAATTTTTTCAGTTAATTTATACTTTAATGGTTTAAAACACTGTTGATGTTGCTTATTCATTTAGCCTCTAACCTAATGAATGACTGCTGCCTTTCGGCCCCTTAGGGTCCTGACTTTGACGACATAGAAGCAGAAATTGACAAAGAACTGGAGGAGGACGAGAAAAAGACGGTAAAGAAAAGAAGGCCGAAAAGCCTCAAGGAGGAGAAGAGAGGCAAGAAGACAGAGGAGCTGGAAGAGGAGGAGGAGAGGTGGCCCTCACCCATGGAGCCGTTAGAGTACGACTTAGACAGAGACAGCCCAAACAAGTCATCACCTTTAGTCCCGCCTCCTCCGGGGACGGACGACCAGACGGACGAGGAGAAGAAGTACATCCTGGAGAAGATCCAGCAGGCTAACCGGGAGCTGCAGGACCAGGAAGCTCCGGACGTTATGAGGCACAGGCGGCTTCATTTCAAAGAGACGCTGGTGGACCTGGTGGTGCCTCCGCTGCAGTTTGAGAAAGATGGAAACAGTGGAGAGGCGACAGCAGGGCAGAGCAGAAAGGATTCAGAGGCAGAGATGGAAGTTTCTGGGAAGCTTTCTGAGTTGAAACTTTCCCCTCGGGAGGAAGCTGTAGGAGGATCCTACAGAGCTGCTGAGAGTGATGGAGGAGTAAAGGAGGGCAGAGTGCTGGTGGAGAAGGACGGTAAGTTTGACCTGGTCAGCCTGAAAGAGGTGGAGAGTCAAGGACTTCTCCCTCCTATAACAAACAACTACAGTGACTACTCCTCCACACGGCACCAGGAGCCGACTGTGAGCTCCTCTAAGAGCCACAGGTCCTCCTCCTCTCCTCGAGCCGGCTCCTCCTCCTTCCAGCAAGGCATCGATCACCTCCGCGCCCCCAGACCTCCAGCTCAGCCCCGGGGCAGGCCGAGCTCAGCCAGCCACAGCCAGAGAGGCAGCCAGAGAAGGGGCAGCAAGCGGCGGGTGCAGTCGGCCACCGGGACGCCCTGCCAGGCCACCTACACCCTGTCCCCCCAGCAGAAAGAGCTTCTGCAGAGGGTCCAGGAGAGGAAGGAGAAGCTGGCCAGGGAGGTAGGAGACAAGTGACACTGTGGGAGGGATGAAAAGCAACAAAATTAGCAAATTATTTCTTTAATCATGGTTTTAATCACTCTCATGTCAGGAAGAGCAGAGGAAGCTGGAGGAGGAGGAGCAGAAGAGGCAGGAGAACGAGCTGGCGTTTAAGGCCTGGCTGCTGAAGAAGAGGGAGCAATTTCAGGAGGAGAGGAGGATCCACCGAGCCCAGGAGATGGAGAGGATGAACTGTAAGGTACGACCACAGGGGACACACAACCTCTGACCCTTTTCAGGCACCCTGTAGCAGACCTTTCAATTGTAGATAAAAAAATCCCCTTTGGAAAAGGAGATAAAAAGTGTTAATATGAACAAACTATATACAGAGTAGGTTCATGTGCTGAGCAAATAATCCTGAACACAAAAAATGCAATGCAAAGCAAATCACTGCATCGGTCAGAGCAATGGAAAGATAACACTATGATAAATGTTTGCCTTTGTTTCTGCGTGTTGGTACAGAAGGACCCCGGCAGCGACCCGGAGGAGTCATTCAGGCTGTGGCTGCAGAGGAAGCAGGAGCAGCAGCAGAAGGAGAGACAGCTGGTGGAGCTGAGGAGGCTCGAGGAGGACAGTGGGTACCTGCTACACAGTCGTGAGGAGTGTGAGCGCGCCTTCAAAGTGTGAGTTACCTTCTTATTCACATGCTGAATTATTATTATTTTAAACATCACTGCATGTGAATACAAACTTTAACAGAAGTCAGTTTCACATGTAAATGTTTGCATTCACAAATGAGATTAAAACTGTGTTGTCTCTTATCACATGTGAGTTTAAGATAAACATGACAATTACCAAGTTAAAAATGGGAAATGTGCTTACTTCCCCTCCTCAGGTGGCTGAAGCGGAAACGGGCGGAGAAGCGCGGGGAGCAGCAGGCGGCTCGTGAGCGCTCCCGCAGGCTGGTGCTGGAGGAGCGCCGCGCGCGACGCATGAGGGACCTGCTGTGTACCGTCAATGAAAGCAAACCGTTCAGATTCACGGAGCAGCTGGCCTACCGCTTCTGAACCGAGCAAAACCAACACGTGCTGGATTCACACGGCACCACCTCACGAGACTGAGTTTATTCTCCGTTCAGCTGACTCACAGCTTTTGTTTTATTCTGTTCTTGTTTGTTAAAGCACATTTCTGAAAAGTTTACCGCAGTGACCTCTACTCAGTGTGATAAAATGTACGGACTGAATGATTTTTTATTATGTTTACTTGGTGTAGTGGCAGATGCACTTTACTTTAAATGGAGCTTGCAGCTCAGTTTGCCTTTTGTCAGCGTGTTTAATGACATAGATATACAAGGACACCAACTTTACAACCGTTTACTTAAGGAATGAAATATATATTTGTAAGAGGAAATATTCCTGGCTGTTTAAAAGACCTGAAATGGAGAAAAATGTAATTTATCAATGTCCTCCTTTAAAAGGCATTCTTATTTGATATAAAAAAAATGAATGATGTTCAATTTCATGACATGAATAAAGTAAAAACACCATCAAATATAGATATGGCATTTTATATTTTTAATTTATAGGCATGTACACGTACATTTTTGTGTGCTACAGCATTTCAGAATTAAATATCAGTGAAACAAAAGTGGCCAACCTCATAAAACGACAGGTTACTGGTTAGCAGTTTGAATTTATGTAGGGGAAAGAAAAAAAAAGCTACTCTTTGTACGTTTCTCTCCGTTGGGTTTACAGTGCACGACTCGGCCTATCATCTGTATCATCAACACAAATATAAAGACATAAAAGATAGATACAAATATGTATTCCTTGAAACAGGAACGATTGACATCTTTTATGAAAAAAAGTTCCTCATATTAAATGCAGACAGTCAACACAGCAGCTGTCTATTATTAAAAACACATAAATAAAAGTAAAACATGTGAGTGAACATGTAAACCAGTAAATATTCTGCTGTGCGTCCAGAAAGGAGGAGTGATTTTTCACAACAACAACAACAACAACAACAACAACAAGAGACAAAGTGGACAGAAGAGACAGATTTACAGTTTCAGACTTGACACACAGAGAAGGACAGAGTGCATGATCATTAAATATTCAGCATATTACAACATAAATCTTTCTTTAACTCTTTGTATGAGTGCGTATTTGACCATCAGGTACCCAAATTAGAAAAACAGTGCACTGCCTACGTTGAAAATAATCATTACTGGCACTGAAATAAAATAAAAAACATTATTTAGTAACATAATGTTAGTATAAGAATATGTAACAGTACCATATGTGGATTACTTTAAACTACTGACCGCTGAAATGAAGGTGTTTTTAAATATCCGTACAAAGTGAATGGAGAAAATCTATTGGATGTGTTGAGCACAAAGTAAAAAAAAACAAAAAAAACTCCACTGCCGTTCTTCTCTTTGGCTTCTTCACAGTTCAGTGAGATAGAAATATAATCAGTCTACTTACCAGGTGCGACAAAACAAAGTGAATTGGATTTTTTCTCACTGGAGGGAAAGACAAAAAGGTAAACTCAAGTACTGGTGCTTAGAGAAACATTTAAAAACAAAAAAAACCCCAACTGACAACACAAAAATGACATTATTATTATAATTATTATTCGTCTTGCACTTCAAACAGTACAAAAATAGAAAAGTTCTGATCCAAAGGTTGATTCAATAAATAGTTAAAATATATGGGAGGACTTGATGGGAGGGGATGGGGTGAAGCTGCTCCTACAGTTCATCTTTAGGGTTGATGTTGAGGCTGTGACCCCACACAGACTGTGTGTCCAGCGCCTGGATCACCTCGTCCGCCTGCAGTCTCTCCTGGGAACCAGAGTGGGAATAAAGTTAAACTAGAGCGAAAAATATAAGAGCCATAGCCAAACCACAGGGGTTCAAAAGCAATTCATCAGAAGGGATTTTTAATGGAAAATGGACGAGAGGTAACTGCTGAGTCATTGTTACCAAAGGGTGAAATGAAAGGTCCAATTATTTATCTTGTTAGTCTGAATTCTTCCCCAATTTAAAATTTGAGTTTTCCCACCTGGTTCCATATCTGGCACCAGATAGAAAGACTGTATCTATGTCCCTCAGTAGGGGAAGTACGAAGTATTCAGAAGTACTAAAACCACACTAACTTGTATCCACTACAAGTAAAAGTCCTTCATTCAAAACTGAAGTAAAAGAAAAGTATCAGCATCAAAATGTTCTTAAAGTATCAGAAACAAAAAATGGAATGGAAATACTCAAGTAAAGTACACATGCATCAAAATTGTACTTAAGTACAGTATTTGAATACCTGACTCCTTTGGAACATTAGAGAAATAAATTCCTGTAATAATAACATTACCAATTTCAACAGTTTAGAAACTTTCCCAAATGCAATTTAACTCCACGCTTATACATTTGGCAGCTCTTATTTCTTTCAAACTGAACTTGGAAGCAGAATTATGATTCCTCTTTTGGTTGCAAAGCGTCTGTGAGTGAAGCGTGAGTTTACCAGTTCTCTGAAGAGCGGGTCGAGGGTGAACCACAGAGCGACGGCACACCTCTGCCCGCTGGTGACGGCCTTCACGCCGTGTGGATTCTCTCCTCCGGATGAGAAACCAACCATCCGGCCGCACTTTGGCTTCACGGACGCCTGCAGAGAGGGGAGGTTATCGTCAATTCATAGCAGTAAGAGCAACAACTAACTGTTTTTATTTGTTTTTATCTTGGTTGTTAAAGCAGTTATTTGTCCTGCTGGTGTCTAATCCCAAATGAGTGTAAGGACTTTATTTTTATTTCTGCCCAAATGATGAAGTACAATGTTTTTGACCACAGAGCGCCGCATGAGAAATTATTTTTCAATTTTTAACTATTTATTCACCTATTTTCTGTTAACTCAGCACAATGAGACCTTTCCTCAATGATCTCTCCAATATATAAATAAAGACTGATTTCAGGCAAAAATGGGGTTCAAAAAAGAAGCTTAAATCGGCTAAATGTTTCTCCTTCCCCATGTCTCTACAAAAGTTCTCATAAAAAATATATGTACATATATTGTCATTATAGCAGCCATATTAATAACCTTCCATATGTATATATATATATATATATATGAAGTGTGGCTGCTGACAAAAGCATGTTCGCTGCCTTCCTGAGCAGTAGAAACCGTCTTACTGTGACTGTTTTGGCGTCCATCTCTGTGAATATGAACTCCCCTCCTTCAAAATCTCCATTTAGATATAACAGTGCACTGAAAAAAAGTAGAGGAGAGATCAGCACAGACTCAGCATTGAATTAATTGCTGTAATTAGCACTTCTGCAGAAAAGAACATTATTAATTGTTTAATTGTGCTGACAGTGGTGCCTCCAACCTGTAGTCTCTGTATGTGTACGCTGGCGGCTCCTTCCAGCACTCGTTGGCTTCGGGGTCCAGCAGACAGTTGTCAGCGTGGATGGGATGGCTCAGGTCGTTCCTGTGGTCCTGCTGGCCTGGAAACACACAAAAAGCATAAACATTATTATTATTTTCAAATCTACAGAGTCACACAGAAGGTGAACCATAAAGGAAGGATGGTCAACTTATTTCTGCTTTACCTGTATTTTAATGTTGTTTTTTTTTAGCAGTTAGAGACTCAGTATCAAGTGACAGTACATGTGTTTCTGTGTGTCTGTGTGTGTGTGACCTGTGATGGCTGTCCGGCACACCAGGTGTGTGTAGGAGAAGTGCAGTGTGGAGTTGAGCAGGAAGTAAGACTCGATGAGCCGCCGGGCTCGCTCGCTGATGTCGTAGAACAGGCGAGCGCTTCTCATGGGCACTCTGCCCTCGTAGCCGTACTGCAGGGAAGAAATATGCAAAGGAAGACTTTAACATTTAGAGTTAAACAACAAATAAAGACAGACACTATACAGGTGACATGACACGTTTTATTGAGCTCTGTATATGAAGAATCTTCTGATTATAATCCTGATCCCCTGGTTCAAATTGTCTTGTTTTAAATTCTCATCAAAATGCAGCTTTCATGCAACCTTGACAGTCATTTGTACAGATGAAGGATGTGTTCATTTTAAGTGTTTGTGTACCTGCAGCGTTTTGAGGACTGTGGCTCCTTCAAACTTCTCATTAGGCGTGTGTGGAGACATCCTCCCTCTGTAACCGTCTCCGGCCATGGTGACAGCCTGCGAGACAAATCCAGAGTTTAACTTTGAAGTTCACATTTTAAATCTTCATATGCTAAGTGTTGTGTAACGTCCTTACATGTGCCAGGTGCCTGAGGTCTGAACACTCCTCCTCAGAGATGACGTGATCCAGCAGCACCCGCTGGGTCCCGTTCAAGGCCACAGAGTTCTGCACCAGCTGCACGCCGTCGTACAGCAAGGGGCCACCTACACAGATCACAGAGCGAGATTTAATGAGTGTTATCTCACAGACATTTAACAGAGCGCTGACGAGCTTCTCTCAGCAGTTTAACTCCCGTTCCTGCTTCCTTTTACCTTCTTTGAGCTGCTGCGGAGCAGCGACAGCGACGTCCTTCTTCTCTGAGATGGGAACGTACTCCATCCAGCCGTCTGTGCCCGAGGGAATCCTGGGAGAACAGAAAGCATTTTGTTATTCAGGTAAATATATAAAACAATCTGAGTGGATCCATTCGGCAGTACTTTTACTTTTGATACTTTATGAACATTGTGATGCTGATACTTTGTCCACCACTTGCACCCCAAACTTCAATCATTTGATATATTGTTGTAAAAAAAATACTTTTAGAGCCACTTTAAGCTTTCATATTACATGTTTATATACATGCTGGTTTTGCTACCACAGAGGAAAACAATAATAGGAGGTTGAACTCTATTCCAGAGGACGGACAAAGTAATGCTATTTTAATAACAGAATATTCATATGAATTTAGATAAATCATGAAAGCCTTTTAAAATATGTATTTGTGAAAAAAGACTGAACATAATCATTAACAAAGTGATGCTGAGTGCCAAATCTAAGTAAAGTCACGAGTCATTAGTGTTAGTTGAGTTGGAAACTTTTTCCATTTTATCCCTTTGAGTCATCAAATCTGACACTGACTACACTTGAAGTTCATAATTCAGCATATTTTTTATTTGTACAGACAGAGATGTCTTTACCTGTTTGAGTCCTCTCTCCCACCTGTGCTGCTCCAGTAATTCTGAAAGAAAAACAGCTCGTGTTTACTCCCTCATTTAAAATAAAGAGAGTTATGTTGTGTGTCCGAGCGGCCAGCAGGTGTCGCTGTTGTCTGACAGACAGCGGCGGACGTGTCCCAGACACCTGTTACTCTGCTCTGAGTCAGCGGCAGCAGAGGCTCAGTGATGCCTTTCCTCACCCAGCAGCAGCTCTGCTCTGCATCACACACATGTGGACCGGCTTACGGATCACCGCCCGTTAAATTAAACCATCTCTTTTCATTTCTGGGCACAACTGGGAATTAAAGGGCACTGCTCTGCCAATAAATACTCGCAGTCTGCTTTCAATTTGTAGCTACACATGAAAAACGAACAGGATTTGGGATTCTCCGTTTAAACTCACCCCCTCAGTGAACTCCACGCCCATCGTACTGCTGCCAATCAGGAGAAGCTGCAGTTCCTGTTTGTGCCTCCTCAGGTACCACGCAGCGTGCTGGGAACACAAACACAACAAAAGGTTTACGGTGAGCCGTTTCCGCAGTCATTAAGGTGAATGTAAACACATGCTGTAGACCTTCACTGAGCTACAGGAGGAAAGTAACTGATTGGATATTTATTTTCCTCACTCTTTTAACCCAAACAAAAGGTACCAGAACTATTGTTTTTCCTGTCCTCGCCTCAGTGCCAGGACTCTCAGAGTCAGACCGCTCAGAGGGACAGTTTTACTAGCGTTTCCTGACTGGAGTACAAACTCAAACAGAAGAAAAAAGCTGCTGTTTTACAAGTTTTGGGTCATACAGTAACAGAGACAGTAACAGAAAGTGTGTTTGCATCTAAAGGATGTTACAGGATTGAGGTCAATACTGGTATTGATACTAAAGTTAAAAATCTGATAATTATATATCGGTGATATTCTTTCCTTCACACAAAACAGAAATATTTTTGATAAAGTTTTCTAAAAGACATAATATGTAACTTTTCTGCATTAAAATGACTAAAAACAACTCTACCAATGTTATATTTTTGATGTGTACTGACATTTTCCTAAATGTTTCCAATAAACCTAAAGAAATCCATAGATTTAACAAAGGGAAATGATTGATGTACTATTAAGCATCATACATCCTTTGCCCTTGAGTCAGAAATAGACTTTTAATCCACATGTCTTTAATAAGCTACACTTTTTAGATCATTTAAGTCATTTTTAACTCTATATTTTGACCAGGTGAGAGAATTTAGTTTGAAACGAGCTGAGCAAACGGCTTGCAGCTTCTCTCCGTGTCCGCATCAGAGAAACGTAACATTTTTAATGTGAAACTACTTTATCCAGTGTTTTTACTGGTTGTTATCACCTGATTAGTTTTGGAGAGGAGGAGATCTGAGGGTGATTTGGCTCCTGTTAAAAACCTCCTGAACAATGAACACTGAGGGAGTCGCTGACTGCAGTGACCACAATGGTGGTAAAACAACAACTCCATGATCTTCATGAAGTTACCAAACTCTGACTTTTGTTATTGTTTGGATTGTGAGTATTGGTGGAAAACATATTCAGATCCTTTCTCTTAAGTAAAAGTACTAAAACCACACTGTGAAATCACTCCACTACAAGTAAAAGTCCTGCATTCAAAACTTACTGAAGTAAAAGTACAAACGTTTCAGCATCAAAATGTACTTAGAGTATCAAAGTAAAAGTACTCGTTATGCAGAATGGACCCACTCAGATTGTTATATTGTAGTTAAGTACACGCACCTCAAAAGTGGATTTAAGTACAGTACTTGAGTAAATGTACTTAGTTACATTCCAGCACTGATCTAGTACCACTGACTGACATATTATCTGTTTAAATAGAGGATGAGTCTGTAACTGAGTGTAACTGTGCTGTAGGATGACATACAGTCATATATTCTGTCTGTGTTAGAAGCGGAGAGCGCTTGGATTTGGGGGAGGGAGGCCTTGATGAAGAGTAACATGAAACTTGAGCATCCAGTAGCGTTTAAAGTCGTGGTTTTTAAAAAAGAGAAGCCCTCTTTTCCAGCACCCCTAACACAAACAGCCCCCAAATTGTTCCGGAGACTTCTGCGGGCACTCTGACATGACTTTTCCTCCTCCTCCGCTGTTCCTGAAAGGCAGGATTCTTTGGCAGGGAGGCAGGTCGGGCCTGGCACTGAGATCTAGGGCTCGGTGAACGAGCTCCCCGAGGCGGCGGGGAGAGAAGACGCAGAGAGCAGCGGCGATCTGAGGGCCGGCGGCTCTGTTAACTGACGGGGCTGGAAAGACTTGAGGGCTAGAAAAATGTAAGCTATGAGTAGAAAAACATAAGCATGAGCTGCAACACGTCGGCTTCTCTTTATCTCACACACACACGATGTCAGCCACACACACACACACACACACAGTCCTGCTGGGAGCCCCGCTCCCTATAATGAGTACCAGGCTTTCTAGGAAAAAGAGGTTGTGTAATTAAGACTGAAACAAGGCGCTGCTTGACTTTTCAAAGCAGCCGATCAGATTCTTAGAAAGGACAAATTCTCGGTGCTGCAGTGGCTGATGGAAACAAATCTAATATTCTCTCGTGGGCACACATTCAGCCTTTAATCGCTCAGAGTGTGTTGGGCACCAGGGGGCCAGGAAATAATAAAGAGCACGCCCGGAGGAAGAAATATGTTGTCGTAAACACATTGACGTAGCAGAATCTGCTTAATTCTTCCAGCTGGATGGAGAACATATACAAGTGAAAAGCAAACCTTAAGAGGCCAAAGAGGCCAAAGCTGCCAAGCGGCGAGTAGCAAGTTCATCCAAGAAATACAACAAACGGCCGGCTGCCTCCTGTCTCCGCTTTCCCCTCAAATCCACACTGTTCCTCTCCAGAGTCTTCAACACATTCCTCTGATCTGAACGTGTATTGAAGACTTTACCGTCTTTAATGATGTTTAAGTTCTCCTGAATATTACACCCCACACTTAAATCTTTCTTACTGAAACAGAAGAAAGCTAAATTCTTGTGCCAAGTTCTGGTCAACTTTTACAGAGGAGCGATGGAAAGCATCCCGACTGGAAACAGTGATTAAAAACACTGGAATGTAACAAAGTACATTCACTCTGTACTGTACTTTACTTGAGAATTTCCACTTTATGTAATTTATTACTTCTACTCAACTACATTTTGAGGCAAATATTGTACTTCTTACATTTAGCTGACAGCTTTAGTTACTTTTCAGGTTAAGATTTAACATAAAAACATGATAAATTAAAAGTGATTAAACATTTTTATTGAAATAAACCTCACAACAGTATATGAAGAAGTTGATAAAATGAAAACACTGCTTACATAAATGCATCAATAATAAAAATCCAATAATATATTTAAAATATATATAAAAATCTGAGTGGGTTCATTCTGCATAACTAGTACTTTTACTTTAAGTACATTTTGATGTTGATACTTTTACCTTAAGTAAGTTTTGAATGCAGGACTTTTATTTGTAATGGAGTAATTTCACAGTGTGGTACTTTAACTTAAGTAAAAAAAAAAGTGAAAAAAAAGTTAAATATGGTCACGTCGTGTCGATGGTGAGAGAAAAGTTATAGATTACAAGAATCTAACCACCTCTGTGAGTCCAAGTGGCTTTTCTAAGATATTCCCTCATAATGTCACCAATGTCGATATATGAAAATAAAAATAAATAGTATCTTTTTTTTCTTGCGTAGCAAAATTTAAATAAATTAACCTAAATTAGCCACAACTACAAAAATCCCAGCTCTTCTAAGTTAATAAAATGTTCATCTTCCTGGTATTTGTTGTTCCCTCCCCGACCCAGTGGACAGCAGATCCTCACCTCTCTCGGCTGCCCGTCGTGTCCCAGCAGCTCTTGGTAGTATTCCACGTTGTCCGTCATGAACTCGTCTCCCTCGTGGAACAGCAGGTAGGTCAGAGAGCACTGCAGCGCCTCCTCCAGCAGGTCCACTGAAACACACAGACAGACAGAAGTTTAATGGGTTTCTCTACATTACAGATGCACAGTTGATATAAATTAATAACAATTTAAATTGTATCAAAATCTTGACCCTGTGGACTCGAGCAGGCGTAGGTAAAAAGTTATTTCTTCCAAAGCAATTTGTATTCGTGGAAAAATGTGTGGCTGCATTCTGACAAAATCATATTAATGAATGCTTATTATGGCCTAAATGTACGGCTGGTAGACTAATTTGGACCCAATTAGCTGTTTGTTTTTTTAACTGTAAGCAGGAGCAGAAAAACAAAGTTTGTGGCTCCATTCCAACATTTTTTCTCTTCTGTCAGTAAAAGTTACCAACCACAGAACTAGAGCAATATCCAAATAGCAGGAGGTGGAATATGTTTGCAAAATATGTAAAACAATACCATTCTGAATGAAGTATTGTGGTTCTGTACAGATGTCCTGGACTATCAAATTACAAATTTAAGAAAAAAGTTTGGTGCAGATCCTTGCAAAAACAATCCCACCATGATTAATTTAATATATACAGTTTTAAAAATGAAAATGAGAATAATGATGCAAAAATGATCTGCATTTTTTTCCCAACATGATTTAAATAACCTGGTTTAAATATGAATACCATTAGAAGAAACCTGCAGCAGGGCTTTTTATTTATAGCTGCTGAGATCTGCTGGATGAACTGGATGACCAGTGCGTGAGTGAAATGTGGAAATGTATCTATCACGGCTGACATTCCCAAACCATTACAGCAATGGAGCAAAAGCTGCACACTGGTTGACATAGTGGAAAAAGTGCACACATACACACACACACACGGTGGATTATGGGGAGCTTGTCAGGAGTTGTGACAGTGATGAAGCGAGACAAACGTACAGCTGTCTCACTGTCTTCCTGCGATGATTAAACACATGTGCAAACTCACTTTCACATATATATTCAGATTTTTCATATTAAAGAAAGAACCACAAATGCACACATATTCCTCTGTAACTCCACACACACACACACCAGCTTGTAAGTGTGCAGGGTTAACCAAAGACTTCCTGTCCCGGCCCGGGCTGCAGCAGCGTATCAGCTGCTGTCAGCTGAGTGTTCAATAAGAGCCGGGAGATTTGAGCTCAGTCAAACAGAAACACGTCACAGTGGATTTATTTAGGAAACTTAAGTGGCTAAAGCACAATGCTGCTGCTGAGTGATGGCAAACGTCCACTGTGGAGCCCAGAGGAGGCCTCAGCGCCGCTGGGTGTTAAAGCACTCAGATTATGGACTCGTAGATTTACAGTTTGGACGGAAAAAATGCAAAGAAAGAAGTAAAAATCCTACTGAATTCAAATAAAACATGCTTAAGGAAGGATGTTGGATTGTGCGCAGTATATCTGAAACATGACTGCCAACATACAAATCACACATCGCCTTGATTTTAGAGTGAGTAACACACACGTGATTTAAAGGGTGCTTATTAGCTCCACCGTGGTTATGTTTATGGTTCAGTTTGCTTGTTGATTTGTCTGTCAGGAGGATTACAGAAAAACTACTCGTCCAACTCTTATGTAACTTGGTTTAACATGAGCCAAGGAAGAAGCCATCACATTTAGGAGCCGATCCAAGTCACTGGGCAGATACACAAACTGTTTCACTTTCATTGTTTTCTAGTTTTATATAATTCAGATTTATTCAAGATGAAGCTGGTTAAGAAGTTAAAATAACAGTTTTCAGCATCTGCGAGAAAATGAAGAGCAAACAAAACAGATCAGCTGAGTCATGAAATATTCTTCACAACAACATTTTTCCAATTTCCACCTCATGAATGCTGAACACATGGCCCATCTTGCAAAGTTAACAAAAGTGAAAAATAATTTGTGCATCTGCTCCGTGACTGGGAACAGCTCCAGAATTTTATGGGTTCATTCTTGGCACATGTCCATCAGATTTCAAGAAAATCAGGGCAGTGTTTTTTCTGTAATCCTGCTGACAGACGGAGAAACAAACAAACTGCACCGACAACAAAACCGCGTTGGTGAAAGTTACAAACTGGTTGAGGATTTATTAAATCTCGCTTAAATAATGACTAAGAAAAGACTTTAAAGCAGTGATGAATTTCTGATCATATTTCACTGGCACTTGCTTTCATCTGGCCTCCTGTGAATCCTCACACAGCTCTAACAAACAGGCAGAATGCAAATATAGTGATGGTTTTATCTTAAAAAATATTATAAATGGGGTTTGATATCAGGGAAAAAGTAAAAAATGCAACTTCAAAAAACAGAAGCATAAAAACAAATACGAATCTGAGCCTTTTTCAGATACATAATACAGAAAATAGAATAACTGAGACTCTTCTAATAAACTCAAGACACACACACGCACACACGCACACATGCACACACACACACACACACACCCCTGAGCGGCTGTTAGAAGTCAGAGCCGGCTCTCAGTGTGTTTGCACAGACCCAATGATCCACTTTGCTTTATTAGAGCCACATGCTTACGGGTCATTAAGTATAATCTGGTGATCTCACAACCACTCAGCACACTGTCTTTCCCAACTACACTTTGTTGTCGTGCCAACACTCTTGTCTAGAAGAGTTTTTCACTCCTTCAACAGCAACAGAAGACTTTTCAGCCTTTTCATTCATTCATCACACACAGACACACACACCTGAGAGCCTGGACATCAGACTGGAAACGCCCATGTAGAAGCTTCCCAGACACACAAACAAACACACACAAACACCAGATAATGTCAGGATTAAACAATGTGAAACCGTAAACGGGGTGCGGCCAGCTGATGATTGACTCGACCTGTCTGCAGCTCTTGTATGTGCGTGTATGATGAGTGTGTGTGACCTGTGGGTGTGTCCTTTGTTCATAATTACACAAACTACAGTCTGATAGATGTCCTGTTTAGAAACAGCTTTGTTTCTTGTGCTGCACAGTGTTTTATAAATGTTTTCATGTGTTTCACTCCTTGACCGACTCACCTTGGAAGTAGGCAAACTGCAGGTAGTCGTAGTGCAGCGGCAGGTAGTTCTCCATGGGCGAGAGGCGGCCCGGCCGTGTGGCGAGGTCTCGAACACACTCGTGTTCACAGTGCAGCACCTGAGTGAAGTGATCTGCAAAAAACAAAAAGGTTTCAGGTCAGTTTTACTCCAAAACAGGACTGAGATATGATGATATACATGATCAAGAACATGCTATTTCCTGATATATACTAATAATGAGATATGATTCAAGGATTAAAGGAAGTTATTAAACATGTTGGTACATGAAGGGGAACCAAATGATGCACTCAGAGATAAAAAGAACAAGACGCTAGAATAAAAAGCCCTAAAATTAATCAAACAAACACTAGACATTGCAATAAAGATCATATAAATAACTGTGAGAGATGGTGTGAGGGAGGAACACCATAAATAAATTGCACATGTTGATAGTTCTTGGACGCATTGTTCAAAACAGTACACTGTATTAAACAAAAACTGCAGAAACTTCCTAATTTGGGATAGAAGATTTTGTCCATATTACTCTGCCCTCTAAAGTGTAAAACTCTGTATACAGTATTTAAAAAGTATTTCAGTTCAGTTCTGACTTGAAAAAGAGACACTGCGGGTAAATAAGCTGCATTCTTCAGTTACATCCAAAGTACCAGCCAAATTTGTTTTAATTTATCCTTTCAGAAAAAGAACAAAAACAAAAAATTCTTAAGTTAACCCTGATTCCAATGCTGCTACTGAAATTAAACAGAGGTTTGATTAAACCAGTAAATAAGTATATCAAAGTGAACAGTGGCCACCAGCTCATATTACAGTGTTTATATTACAGTTACAGTCAGTTATACGACCGCTGGGCCCGTGGAGTCAGATATACAACTCTGTGTGGTCTGCTGCAAGTTTAACACACTGATGCAATATGGTCAGTATTACAGTATGGTCTCCTGCCCACAGCCATTAGCTGAGCTGAGATCATGATGTGATATCAGCTCGGAGCTAAAGGAGCAAAGAAACAGCTGAAAATAATGAACTTCTTGTTAGTGTTACAGTTCTGATGGAAACTAATCTCAGCACATGTCCAGCTCATCACACTGATTTCCTTTGGCTGCAGGAAAACCTGTTTGGTATCAAGGCTCATGATCAAAGCCACTTCAATTAGGCAATTAAATGTATTTGTCTGTTGTATTGATCCCCACAGATCATGGGAGCACGTGTCCCTATAATGAGACGATGGAAGTTCCTCTAAAGGCTCAAATAAACTCGCTTTTGGAACAAACATGGCGTCACTTGAGGAGATTGATGCGTTCGTACGTAACCAATGAATCTGTCTTCAAAGCTTTCAAAACTGCCATTGTTGTAGCAGCTGCCTCTCTCAGCCCCATACAACCCAACACATGTTTTCGCCGGCGTTTGTCTGTCTGTTTGTTTGTTTGTGTACAAAATAACTCAAAAAGTACTGCAAGGATTTAGATGAAATTTTTCGACAAAGTGTGTATTGGGACAAGGAATAGGAACACCATCTGGAATTTATATTGCAAATGTATATTATTGCTTCAGTGACCCTATTGCCTTCACTAACTGCTGCCATCTAGTGGATGAAATATTTCAATGCCAGTGTGTTCCCAAAATACATTCCCAAAATTGCACTATAATTCTTCAAGTGTGCAATTTGGTATTGTGTAAATGACCCTATTGCCTTGACGGAGGTCTGTGCTCTCCGAGTGCTTTTCTAGTTTGTATATTGCATCTTGCATCGTATTTCTGACGACGAGCACAACCAACACTCTAAACCATACGCAAGGCAAGGCTGACGTGATGCATTCATATACGGGTTGTTGAAAGCAAGTATATTTGAGCCTTTACAGTGCATCTGTGCAGGAAAAAAAAACACTGGAATGAGTTTGATTTGATGAGCTGTATCAAATCAAACTGCATGTCCAACAAATAAACAAAATTTACTCCCTTTTTAACAGTTAAGTGATTTTACGTCTCCGTCTTCCTCACGAGATCCACAAACAACAACATTCATCTCCACCTGAGGAGCCACAGACTTTACAAGGTGCTTCATATCGTTTCCTCATGTCGGTCCCTGAGAGAGCAGCCGGCAGAGTGGATGATGGTGTGTGTGATTATGTGCGATCTGAGCGTGAATGTACAGTGAGGTCACTGTTGAGCAGCTGCAGCGCTACTTTCCTCACCCTCACACAGCAGATCTGTGGTCTGTTTCAATCTCTGCAAGAGTCTCAGAGGAGCAGAGACGTGAAGTGTTCCCATGCAGGAGTGTAAGGATTACGAAATTTCTCCTGAAAATTAAATTAGTGAATCTATGAAAACTTTCTCTTTTATTTAACTCACATAACGGATTATATTACTCTCAAGAAATACATGTTAACACAAATAAACATCATAATCACAGAGTGAAGGAGAGCGGTGCTATGGAAAATAATCCCCTGATTGGAAGTAAAACAAAGCGCGGCCAAAACTAATTAGCCTTCGTCTCTGTGTTTATGCAGCGCGGCCATACATATTTGAGACAAAGCACACTTGTCAGCAATTAAGCTGCGGCTACTGCACAAAACCCGCCTCACTCTCCACAGAGAAAGGCCTGACTCGTGTCTTCAAAAGCACCACTGACCAAAAGTAGATGTATTTGTATAACAGTGTAATCTGGTAATTATGATCTGGTGCTTTGCTGTGGAAACACGCATCCCTCCACATGAAACACGCCTCAGTCTTTGCAGGAAGACCGGGGGAGACGCTTGGCTGCACGCCATGTTGTAAACAAGATAAAATAATAACACAGGACATGCAATATGAGCTTAGTGCTCGTTATTTATGAAGCTCATTAAAAGTGTGTGACTAACTCTTGGTGATGCTCCTCTGGAAGTGTCAGACTGACGGATGCTCTGACTGTCTGACAGCAGGAGGAGGAAACAGCAACGGAGAGTGTGAGAGGTGCAAGTGAGAGGAAGAGAGCCGACCAGTTCCTAACCTGCTTTTTCTGGGTATAGACACTTAATATGTTTAAGTCATTTATTGAAATAACCCAGTGGAAAGGTCCCTGCATTTGACCCTTTTGGTACCAAGATCTAGAAGAAAATAAAAGGTGCTGCTTGAGCCAATCATTTCCAGCGCTCTTTGAATTATAGATAGATGGATAAATAATCAAGAAACTAACTATAACTAACATATAATGAAATGTATGTGTCCTGATTCTCAACACGTCTTAATGGCATCATAAGTAGAGTTCAGTGACTCCTCAGGGTCTGTAGTGTGGTTTAAGTAATGTCAATGATCAGAAAACTTTGCTCAGTAAAACTGTAAACACTAAAATGTGGAAAGGACTCTGAATCTAAAAGAGCTGCTCCATTCTTTCCTGGATGCAGTTTCTCATCTAATTTAATAATCCAAGCTCTAAGCACTGTGGTAAACCATGAACAACAATGAACAACCGAAGAAAGTCTGTAGGAGAAAAGAAATCCTGCTAAATCTGTGCAATGGACCTAATTAGTCCACATTTGTGTTTATTTTGTCCCACAGATTACACTGTACTAACCCTGCTCCTATTTGTACCCATTAATCTGCTCTGAAGCCTTTTCAGTAAGACATTTATTTGCCAAAGCACTGACAAATAAATCTCTCCATTTCAACATGTGGACCATGTGGAGTGCCAGGAAAAGCTTGGAAACTGATGAAAACAAATATTGATAAAATAATTTGAAAGCTTGGCTGTAAGCAACAGTCTGCACTTCTGTTTTCAAAAATATATTTTGGGGCATTTTGGCTGTTTTTCAAAGGCAGATAATGATAAGAGAAGATGAAGAGAGACACGTAACAAATCTGCTGCCAGAACTGAACGGGGGAAGTTGTGATTACAGTATATGATATAAATCTTAATTCAACCAGTCAGTATTTCTAATGCAACACCTCAAAATACAAATTCACCAGGTTTATGTGGATGTCCAATCAGTGTTCATGTTAAATTTAGATTATTGAGGCAATACATTCCTCAGTGAAAGCTAGAATGGCAAAGAAAGCTGAATCTGCAGCTTCAGCCTCTGTTCTTCCTGTATATATTTGGGTCATTTGACGTGACGGTGATAGTTGGAGGAAAGGAAGAACTACAGAGTGCTATTTCAGCTTTGGTAGCTGCTGATCATGCTTTGGATTCATGGTTTATAAATCAGCCAAATGTGTGTTTAATCTGTTTAAGTCGAACTCTGGATCGGTTGAATCCTCGCTGCTTGTGAGCGCTGCAATCGAACTCTGGTGTGGACCAAAACAACCGGTACGAGACTTGATCGCACTCTGAACGTAATCGGACCCAATTACAGGAAATGAACCAAAACACAGCAGATTTTGGGCAACTTCTGCTGAATGTTCACTTGACATCTGGACCGACAATAACAATGAAGTTTATAAAACCATTAAAGTGCACAACAGATCAGTGCAGAGACGAGGTAAGAGAAAAAGCAATATTCTATGGTGCATTCAGCTCCATGTTGCTTTGTTTATTTCCATGTTTATTTCCACCGTCAACTTTCCAATAAGAAATAATACTGCTTACATTCATGCACTGTGAAAGCAAACCAGATTAAATACAAAACTAATACAAAATTTCACTCAGATTCAGACGAACCAAACAGTCCTGGGTTGTGAAAGTTACTAAGAGTAATAAAAGAAACTATTGTGATCAGAGGTTTCACTGCAGTTATCTCAACTATAGAGTCGGGGTCTTAATTATCTTCAATCACCAAAATCTTTTCACATGGATCTTATCAGAGATGAGTCTGATCATCTCTGATAAGATCCATGTGACCATCGCTCATGAAGTGCAGCTGTCTGGCATTCAGGATTGTTTCTTTCTAACTGCATTTACCATCAACTCCGACTGGCTGGACTTCCACATAAAAGGTGATAAATTTCCCCTTTAACAAGAATCTTATCCAGGCGTCCTTGGGCTCTGTGGGCTCAGGGCCACGCAGCACAACCAGACGTGTTGGTGGATGAGCTGATAAAATGCTCCACAACTAAACGGTCTCATTTGTTTAATGTAGGACTGTAATGGACCTCTGGGACAGACAGGATCTATGAAACCACTGTCAGAGGTTTCTCAGAGAACATCTGAGCGTTCAATGCAGTGCAACATGCAGGAGGTGTTCAAATGACATATCACAGTATGTTATTGTGCAACAGTAAATCACATCGAGCAGCTTGAATCAGCCTTTGATCTTTGTCGCTGTTATTTCATGGGATTTTTAAATGAGTGCCAGCTGTCACATCGACATCCACTCAACATGTTGTTGTGGATGCGACACACAAAGAGGGTGTAAATAATTTAAACCACAAACTAAACAAGGAAGTCCTGACTCTAATTAAATACTTACAGTGTAAATCGTTGCAGTAATCATTTCTCCGATTTTGAATAAACACAGCTGATTACACCAACAAATCAAACCCAAAGTCCACGTTATGTCCATGTTTTTGCTCAGATGTTAATGTATATATGCACTTATTATTTTTTATCTTTTTTTACATGTGCAACTGTTTTATGCTGCTTCAGTATGAATGCAGGATTAGATGCACGTCAACAGCAGTTTTGTGTTTTCTGTTCAGATGTGACTCTTACCTGAGACGAGTTCATGGAGGCTGTACCGATAACGGAGGTAGTCGTGGCCCTCAAACCTCTGTGGCCACTGACACAGGGCCCGACACTCGGAGTCTGCCCTGTAGTACTCCACCAGAGCCTCCTCGAACAGGACGATGGCTCCTTCGTAGTCTCCTCTGTCATAAAGACTCACTGCTGCTGTGAAGGAGCGCTGAGACGGAGGACAGAGGAGGGATGGGATGAGTATTTACGACCTCCCGTTCCCAGCAGAGCTCTTTATGGTGTCATAGTGTATTCAAATATATGCCCTTGACATTTTTATATAAGCAAATATTTGTTGTTCACTGTAGCCAGTTCATAAAAAAGTTTTTAACAAGTCCTCTGGTGCACATTAAGTTTCCTGCAGCAGCAGTGATCCTTTGTTTAGAATAAACAGCTGCCAGAGAGGACTCCAAACAAGATGTAATTTATACAAGGATTTATGCTCCTATAGAAAAGTTGTTTCTCTTGGGAAACTAAAGTGAAGTTACAGACTCACAATAACTTAAATATCAGACATGCTTCAAAGTTTGGTCGAGGTGCAGCTTGTAAAACCGACAGATAAAGTAATTTTTTTTAGAGTGTGGAGCTTCTCTCAGAAGGTTCTGCAGAAACTACGGCTGTAATGTCTTTTTACTGAAACAGTCACAAAGTGCACAGAGCTGCATGCAGAATAAAGGGTTCATCGATAGATGCAGGTAATGCAGAATAAAATTTCACATGCACGCTTTCTACCTGGAAACTTTTAGCTGTACGTCTTTAGCAACAGGCGCTGAGTTCAGCACAAATAACACCTGTGGGTTCCTGGTCAGTTAAATCAGCTCAGGATACTTTTTCAGTTTTACAGCCTATTGTGACCTGTTTGTTCAGTGTAATAAAGTGTTTGAAATGTGTCTTATTTTTAATAGTTAAAAATAATAGTTTACCAAGGTTTTCAGTAGACAGCAGGACGGGTTTGATTCTGACACTTGTGTCTGTTCATAATGAATGAAAATGAATGAAAATAAATATATCAGTATTTTTTATGTACTGTTACTCCCCTAGTAGGAACTCACAGGCCCTCAACTTGAAGCTAGAGAGAGAACAGATGAGCAGAGAGTGAAATGAAAGAGAGGGTGAAAAAAAACTCTTTGGCATTCAGGGCTTCACCGCAGCCAGCACTTAATGAGTTTCCAGTTATTAAACTGAGAGGCCGATTAACATGAAGGCCCCTTCATACAGTGACAACAGCTGTACTTTGTCTTTTAGGAGGAGAGATGTGAAGTAGAAGAAAACGGTCAGCCACTCTAGGATTGATGATGTGACACATGCTCAGGCAGGAACATCAAAATAAAAGGGATAAAACAGGAAGTACCTGGTGAGGTCGGGCTTCTCTGTCCACAAAGTGGTCCTCCTTAACGCCCTGCAGGTCTTTGTACTGCTCCAGGTTCTGACCCATCTCCACGTGTTCGGGGTTGGCCTGGAAATAAGTGTGAGCCGCCGCCGCCGCCTTGTCAGGCTGCTTCAGCTGAAGAGAGAAACAGAGAGAAACGTGTTATTAGAATAACAGCAATAACAGATTTCAGTACAACATGTTCCGAAAACACAGTTAATTAAAACAAGTCATCACAGGTGAAGTGAAGGAGATTGTTGAGGCAAGATGTGAGGAAAATCAGACAGATAAATTGCAGATGTTCTTGTGAAGCCGATCCTGCAGGACAAACAGACCACTCGCCAAAAATACGAGGGTGCATTCAAGTGTTTCCTATAAATCAGTTCTTGGCTCGTAATTTGGAATCCACTTGAAATAAGTAATATTTCTGAAACTTATTTATCAAAACTGGGCAGCAGTGTTCCCGTCCACATCCTGTCATTAGTATGAGCCGTCATTATTACAGCTAATAGGACGGACGAGTCTCTGCACTAAAGAACATGAGCCTGATGGATGATGGGAGCAAGAGAGTGAAATAATCACTGAAGGCTTCCCATCGTCCTCCTCCTCAGAAAGGATCCAACACAAACATACCAGAGAAAAGACGGTTCACTGTTGATGTCTGAGAGCAGGAGAAGCACCGAGTGGCAATGAACTGCATGTTGACGTGTGTGTGAGTGATACTGATACACTGCAGACCATTTTCTGTGTAAACGACTTTAAGATGAAAATGATTTAAAACAGCTGTGATATATCAGCTGGTTGACCAAACTTAGACCTTAGAATATGTTTTAAGATGTTTTATATACCATTTCGATATAAAATTTTATATCATCTTACATTTTGGATATCATAATATGACATAAGTGCTGTTTTTCCCTGATTTTAAAGGTGTAATTGTCTGAACTTAACATACTGTTTTAGCTGTTAATCCCTAAAATATCATCACAATATCGATACAGGGATATTTGATGAGAAATATAGTGATATTTGAATTTCTCCTTAATATTTGTATTGTTTTGCACCAATCAAAACCATTAAAAATGACATTAGAATAAAGCAGTAGAGTATGCCGTCACATACAACAAGCGAACAGGAGTTAATTTAACACTATAATAAATATTTCCATGTTTTTATCTTATGATTTTAAGAATCATTGATTCATTTGCCAACCATTTATTCAATGAATCGATGATTTGTTCTTTCTAGAAAATGTCAATAAATAGTACAAACATCTTCAAATGTCCCA
>CAFUXE010001152.1:38815-78643 GCA_903364295.1 Serranus cabrilla
AAAAAAAAAATTCTAATGATGATGAGAAAAAGAGAAAAGCAGCAAATCCTCTATTCCCTATTAATGAATAATGCTTGAAAATCACTACAGTGACACATAAATAAATAAAAAATTGTTGCGGATTAATTTACTTTTGATCGACTCATTGGTTAACTGACTGACTGAAAGGTTTGACTGTAGATAGCACATGGATTTGTCAAAATGTGCAGATTTGTCTGAAAACAGAACAGGAAATAGTCCCTGTGTGACATTTATGTTGTCAGCAGTGGATTAAAAAAACATTTTCTGGTCATAATCAGAAAACATTTGCAATGTGGTGGCCATAAAATATCTCTGAGGTTTCTGCTCTTCCTGTTTATGACTCCACTGTCCACTGTGAGACTTTAGGAAGAATAATGATACTTTTTTACCCCACACTGATCATGAAATACCTTTAACATCTCAGGTATGTAAACCTTTACTATCTGTTCTCACACAACAACAGTTCTGCTCTGAGTAAAATCAAATCAAGGCTCAGCTCAGTTCACTGATCCCAGATGTCTGGTGTTCGGTAGTTTCTTGCAACTTTAAGATGCTCTGTTATCCTTTAAAAAACACGCCGTCTCAGAAGAAGTCGACCATCAGAGCACGCCTGGTCCTTATCAGATAAGATCCTAATCATCCTCAAGCCTCAACACGGGTCGCCTTACACAACAGCGCTGCACTGCACAGGTCCCTGAACACAACTCAGCCAAGCTTTACACTCAGGAGACAAACAGCTGAGGATCTGACCTCTGACCTCTGCTGGGGTTACTCACAACAAATCATAAGACGTTTATGAAAAAAGAGACTGAACTGGGTATAAAGTGAGTTCAACAGGAAACAGAAGGAGGAAATGTGAGACAGATACAGAGAGCTGAGGTTAAACACAGCTAAAGGATTTTAATATCAGAATAGCAACATTATCTCAGTGTGTCAGCATTTGTTTGAGTCCTTCATATTCCCAACAGGTGCAAGCTGATCCCAGTGTTTCCCAGTCAGCAGTCAGTCTGTCTGAGAGCTTCTCACCACACTGAGTCATGTCTGCCAGAAAACTGTTGTGCTTCTTGTTTTGTTTTCCTGGGGTGCGTTAGCAAGATAAAGCTCGGGAATTCCCACATTTATGTACAGACCCACTGAGATAAAAACAAACAAAGCTCTCAGTGTTCCAGAAACGTCCGCACAATACATCAGAAAACACAAAGTGAGCTGTTCTGATGGAAAGAGCAGGAATTCTTCTTTCCCACAAACAGCCCACCTCTTCATGAAGAATGACTTCCCTGTGACACAAAATTGGGTTTCTTTCATGTGGAGGCAGAAGAGAGAAAAGCTGCCCAGCTGGACAGAGTCGGTTAGATGTGAAAGGTCCAAGAGTTGAGGTGGCGTCGAGTGCATTCCTGGTCAGATCACCTGGCTGAAGTAGGTGTCAAGTGTTGTTTAAAGAAAGACTGTATAACAGCTGAAGAACGACTCTGATACTGAACACGGCCACAGTTCATTAAAGGGAAAGTTCAGAGTTTTTGTAGAGGGAAATAGATGAAATGCTCCCAGTCTGGAGAAACAGTCAAAAGTACCAAAAGGGGCGACAGTTTTATGTATTTTAGCCACCTAAAAATAACCAATATCATCCTAAATTTACACTATATATGGAATATTTTCACCACATTACCTGACAGCCCTGTTTAAGTTTACGCTGAGGGAACTGAAGTTGTTGTTGATGCCTTTAACAAAGCTGCCAAACTCCTTTGACAAAAACAGTAATTTCACCTCACAGAACATGGGGAGTTTCTGGTCTACCGCTGCCTCCATTGGCTCGTTTGTTTGTGACCTTGTGTGACTTTGGCGTTTCAAAGGTTTAATTCAGATTCACCAACATCACAACAACAAACAAACAAACCGATCAAAGCAGCGGTAGACCAGCAACTCATGCAGCTCTGTGAGGTAAAATTAGTGTTTTTGTTAAAGAAGTCTGGCAGCTTTGAAGAGGCCATAGATAGACGCATTTAATGGCTTCAGTTCCCTTTCAGGAAAACTTTCTAAAAATATCATACACTTATATTGATTTTTAAAGGTGGCTAAAACATGTCTTCCTGCTTTCTGAAAGACTAGGACAACTTTTCAAACCAAAATCTCAGTTGCAACACTTGAGCACACAGTAAAACGTGGGATGCATTAAACGCTGATGAAATCAGTGTAAGTGTATCTGAGGGAGGATTTTTGTTTCTCCGATGGCGCAACCTCGAGCACACAGCCGAGCTCCATTATGTGTCTTCTGCTGCTACATTCCTGACAAAGTCTCGCCAGGGTTATTCAGGGAGAACATCCTCCTTAAAGACACTATTGTCGACTCGGCTTTACAGGAGATGATAATGATCTGCTGATATGTTCAGTCCACACTGCTGCAGACAAAACAGCTAAGATGTAAAGACGGCAGCTGAGATCTGCAGCCGCAGACCTGCACTCACCTGCCTCGTCCTCCTCCGGCCCCGGCAGCGCTCAGCCCGGTTCAGGCCGGAGGGTCAGCTGGAGGAAGTGGGGAATTCCTCCAGTACACCAAACCAGCACAAACACAGCTGTGGTCAGCCGCTGCCAGGTCTATTGTCCCGAGACGACATCACAGAGCCAGGTGAAGCCTTGAACACGAGAAGCTCGCTGCGGTTTTCATCTTTTACGACGGGGTTTCCACAGTCATGGCTAACATTAGGCTTTAGGGACCCTTTGTTTCAAAGGAACAGGAATATAAAAATGCACGGTGGCCAAAAACCTTAAATTTCCATTTGATTAGTAAAAAAAGAAAGTAATAAATAGAAAAATGCACTCAGTAGAGAGATAATGTCCACTGTGTGTGACCCTCTCCCCTCCAAAACAAAGAGGAGTCTCTCAGCCGTCTGGTGAGAGGAGAATTAAAATACTTCTTCTTTGGTGGATTATGTTTTTGCAGAATAACAGGAGATGCTTGGACAGATACAGTAAAGATGGTGAATCTAATTTTAACTTAGAGCTGCATTGTTATTTGCCTTGTTTTTTAAATGGAGTTCTGCTGATAAAGACGCCAGCTCAGAGCTACAGGCTGCAGAGGAGCTGACAAGGTTCAACGTCAAAATCTGCCTGCAGCAGATAAGGTAAGACTTGTTTTTAGCCTTGTCAGTTGCTATGATTTGGGCAAAAACTTGCAGACTGTAAAATGTTATTTAAAAAACTGAATGACTGCAAACACAAACAGTCCTTGTGCATACAGTCATAAATGTCCAGTAGAACTCAAGATTATCTGCAGACAGCTGGACAGACACATGATAAAAATCCAGTCCAGGAGTTTTCTGGAAGAGTTAAGCAGAAGACGAAAAAGACCAGATCTGCTGTGTGTTTCAGTGCGTGACTCACACTTTGGTGATAATCGATTTACAATCATATTTAGCAGCACCTGAGCTCACACACACACACGATGGTCACTACTACCTTATGGAGACACTTCATTCAACATGGAGGATTTCTTGGCGTCCGAGTGCTGCATCAAACTGTCAGAAACCCCAAACAGTCCAAGCTCGGAGATGGTGAATTGAAAACACATGCTCATATATCAACAGAGCAGAGTGAAAGGTTGAAACACCCCCTCAGGATGACAGAGCAGAAATCAATCATCGGCTCAAAGTGAGATTGCCATTGTACTGAACAGTGTAATGGAAAACAACACAGTCTAGGAACAGCAAATCAAAATGACTCGTCCCTCCCGTGTCTGAAACAGAGGGAAAAATGGATGCAGAGAAAGTAAGTTGTTTTCTGTGAAAACGTTTGCCGTCATTGTGCTACTTGAAAGATAGGAAAGAAAGAAATATATGACATGTTTTAGTATATTTTCTGGGAAATAAGTTGATAAACTGTGAAAATAATTACAGGAAAGTCCGTTTTTTTAGTTAAATCAAACTAAATCAAGTTATTGAATAAAATTAAGGCAAAAATCACACAAATCTGATTCCAAATGTTGAGCTTTAGAAGCTGAAATGTAGCAGTACCACAGGAAACCGTAGGGGCGGTGTGATGCATGAGACAAGACCAGAAATGTTTAAAAAGGTGGAACTTGCTCCAAATTCAGTGTAAAATGTTAAACCAGACTTAAACAGTAAAACTCTGCCATTAAAAGCAAACCCTTGAATACATTCAGAAGTGTACATCTTGTACCACATGAGTACATTTTTCCTCTCACATGAATTTCAAAGGAGCACCTGTAGAGGTGAATAACGAGCACTCAGTCTGAGCCCTCCGTCTGCCCTCCGCGCTGAACAGCGGCCTGTGTTGGAGCTGCTGGACCGCCCTGCCACTCTGAGAGCAGCACTCTTGATGTGGGCGCTGAGGAGTGCCAAGGCAAACGCACATTTGCATGCCTTTCTCCTCTGAGCCTCCTGCTTGATTCACAGGTATGTAAATAGGCCTGGGCCGGCGCCACAGACGCAGGGATGATGTTGTGACAAAAAGCACGTCTCCCAGTGCCACAAACAAGCCTGGAGACAGTTACACAGATGGGCTGTCAGAGGCTGAACTACCACCCAAAAATGAGAGAGGAGCTGGCAACGAGTGGTCAACCAGGCAACCGCAGGGCTGAAAAGTGGAGCGACGAGCTGATTCAAAGAGTTTCTACAGCTCCCGAGAGGTTCGGAGACGCTCGTGAAGCAGACAGAGGTCAGTGTTCAGGTTAACTCTGGACACGAGAACAGCTGCAATAAATCAGAAGACGTCCATGCGGAGTGAGGACCTCAAGGTTAAAGGGAGTCCTTCAGACCTCCTGGTGCGAGGCTAAAGGTGCAGCAGCAGAGCTCCTCCCACTAATTTGTGTTGCAAGATCTGGGCGATCTGCGTCCAAAAATTCTTTTAACTTTTATAAACAGACGATCCGACACCAACTTGCGAAAGTAAAAAAGGAGTCAGGGTCTGAACTGGTCTCTGAAGCTTTTCTCATTTGTTACACAACTATTTCTGTTGCTTTTTGTGTAAACACTATATTTGCTTTCAGAAAAGACTGAGGAGCAAATTCACAAAGAAGAGATGCGGCCGCTGATATTCAAGATATATTGCTAATGATAGTATGACGCAAACATGTCCATAAAGTTTTGAAATTGAGTGCAATTTGCCTCCTTTTTACACATGACTGCAGTTTGTGAGGGTGCAGCACTGAATAAATCCAATCTGACATAACTTTGGCTCATGTTTTGGTTTTAATAAATCGGGCTCGGCTCATTCAAACACAAAGCAGTTGGTATTTACACACAAGGCACAACAGCGGATCAGTCAGTCCACTTTCACACAGCGAGCGTATGTGAGCACATCGGGCACCAGGAGAGCCAGAGGTCTATTTGATTATTAGGCACATTTTTCATGTATTTCTAAAAATTATGTGTAGGGGAGCTGATAGAACCGGAGCACCAAGAAGCTATTTGCTTGGCAGCGCGGTTCGGGGTGCAATTACCCTTTGTGGGAGCTTTGAGGATTACACAATTTGTTTTTGCCTTATTTTCACAAATTTAACCTTGCAATCCTTTTGTGAATTTGCCCCTCAAAGTGTGTGTTGTAACCCCCATATTCCCAATGAGGGCCCTGAAACTTTACTAATACTGATACTATTTTTAGCAAAAGAATTAAACTATTGAATTTGCATGAGATTTCATGTGTATTCTGCAACCAGCTGTGCAGCAGTTTCCCAGCGTAAAGCTAGCCTTAGACTTACACTCTATTCCAGCCATTTTCAGTCTGACCTCCAAAAAAACGTCTTGCAGCTGGCGTTAAATAAACCATTTGCCTGCTAAATCCTGACTGACCCTTCCTGAAAAGATGCATTAAATCATTACTGGCTACCTACAGTATACAGTATACAGTTTGGCCTCACACCACTTTGCACTGAACACATTCCAGCTGAAACATCTGCGAGCGTGATAACAGTGTCCTTGTACAGCCAGTAATGGTTGTGAGGCCGGGGAAGTGAGAGAGGTGGCGTCTGCCTCAGGAAGGTCAATGTGATACAGCTGTTCAGGAATGTTCTGCACAGGAACTGTCACGTTATCATTTATAAAACAAAAATGTTTTCAGCTTAAACCTGAGCCTGTAAAACCTGCTGAAGGAAGCAGATGAAAAGAAATAAAACTTGTCCTTAAATCTTGTTAAAAGTGAACTCTGATCTGTACTGAAAAGTGGACAGATAATAACTGAAACTATGGACGTATAAACACAATGATAAATCTGCACAGCTGGGACCAAACCTCCAAACATCTGTCTGAGCAGCACAGAGTCAGTTTGTACCTATGCAGAGTGTTTTAATGGGAGGAATATTTACTCCACTGTAAACACAGTAATCATTTTACCAACCAGACCAATAGCAAAGTTTACTGTCACTAAACCAATATTTGTGTCTTGAGGTGGAAGGTTTGACGCATACTCCTCATCCAGGTATTTATCCCCCAAACAGGCGAGTAAACCACATAATTATCCTCTTTGGTTTGAGTGCAGACACAACATGAGCTGAACTTCATGATAAGAGAAGAAAGTCCATGATTGACTTTATCAAAGTGCTCGCAGCAGGAAATACTTTCCTGAGTAAGGGTTGTTGTATCAAGACACTTTGTTGGTGCTGTGTCCACAGCACAGGCTATCTAACTGTCTGTACTTCTTGTGCTGCTTTTCCTGAATTAGTCTGATGAATCAGGAAAGGTAACAAACTTGAGTGACTGACTCACAGTTGTATTCCTCTGCCAACCAGTAAAGTAGCATTTACATGCGTCTGTCCAGACAGTGAGGAATTTGATACATTTAATTAAAAAATAAGGGATAAAGTATAATTTTTTAGGAAACATGGACGTTTCACACCTATCTTCAGACAAAGACATATGATGACGTAACCTTGTGCTCGAGGTGATTTTTAACAAACAGGATTTTCTGATATTTACAGACAAATCATCATCAGCTAACTGAGGAAAGACACAGAAATTGTATAAATATATAAGTACATCTACTATCTGAAAAACCTGGTGAATTCTGAATGCACAGTAGTTTTTCTCCTCCATAGAGTCTTTGTGGTTTCCACTGTCGACGTCCATTTAATTAATGAGTTCCAAGCCTGAGAAAACGTGGCACTTTAAGAGGCTGCCACTTTGATCTGAACATCTGGCTGGAAAGAACATTGAGACCATTTCACAATACTTGTAAATCATTAATAAATGCAAGACGGATTGGGATTACATTAGGCTGGCGAGGAAAAGCTGCACACGCCCCCTGAAACTCTGTGAAACTGAGATTTTTATTGCCAGTGATAACTGCAGCAGCCGTGCTGAGGGGAGGAGCTGGCACCGCCGCCTGGCACCAGGAACTGCGTGTCGGAAAGTTTGTCTAAATGGCTGATTACCTCCCCATGAGGCGGACACCCCACTTCCTTCCACTCGGGATCATTTCAAAGGCGCACAGCGAGCGCTTTGATTGACGATTCAAGGAACTTCTGAAATTCCTGGAAGTCTGGAAAACAACTTATTTCGGTTTCGAGAGTGTATACGCTGGAAGATCCTCTTCTGTAAGACAATATGTGGACCCCCCTATCCAACCAGGTTTGACAAGAAGAAGAAGAAGAAGAAGAAGACATTGTGGTGGACACACGTGTCCAAACACGCACTGGAAGAGGAAAAAGAGTGCTCATGATGTATGTGTCACGCTAATTGGACAGGAAAACATCACAGCCTCTACAAATGAAGCCCTCCATCACACACCCTTAGGTCTTTCATTTCATTAGCTCGTTAGCTTTGATGGACAAACAGCTGCTGCAGTGCATGCTTACTGTACACACAGGCCACATAATGTCTTTACTGTACACGGGAGGTGTGAATCAGTCGCTTGATAATCTCAGCTAAATGAACCGGACAAGGGTTTGTTTTTGCTCTGCTGCTAAATCAAATAACACTTTAACACAAGACCCGGCCTGTAATAAGTCACACTAGTCAGGAAACCAGCCGTGTACGTTACATGCAACACGGCTAACAGGTTAAGCACATGTGAGTGAAGAAAAACGAGGGGAGCTTTTCCTGTCAGTGATGTCATGGGTAAAGTTGTCCACCTTGATGTCCTCCCTCCCCTCTCCTTCATCACACCACCTCTCTCTCTCTCATCTGTCCGTCCTGCTGACAGCTCCACACAGTGGCCTCTTTCTGCCTGTCCTCGCCCCACCCTGGGCCGGAGCGTGTTCCTCCTATAAGGTCATGTCAAAGGAATGCCTGAAAAAGCCTCGCCGCTGTCCCTGCTAAAAAGCCTCTTTCATTACCCCGCGATGGACGGAGGAGGCATGACGGCGCTCACTTCTTACTTCATCCGCTCAAAACATCCCCGGCAGGTAGATGCGATACATCCAGAGTTTGCTTCTTTAAAAGCACTGTGGCTACAAAACAATGTGCACTGACACAAAATGTACTTCAGTACTTTAAACACACAATATGTGTCTCAATCCAAACAATCACAAACGATGGAGGAATGTTGTTTTTCGGGTTTGGATTCCTTCAGTGTTTATTGTTCTGGAGATTATTACCAGGAGCTGAATTATCCACAGAGGTCTCTTCCTCTGTTAAACAAATGGGCCCGGTCATTAAAACTGGTGAAGAAAGCAGTTTTATACTAAAAATCAGTGTTTTTCAAATGCTGTTTGACCTGCTGCTTATGTTGTTCTGCTAATGACTTTAGAACCAGAAGTCTGATGACTAAAATCCTTCATCCGGTTACAGTATGTAGATATAAAAATGACCTAAAAAGATATAAAAAGTATATCATGAAAATGTGACTTTAAACATGATAATCTGTGAATTTATGATTTCTATCAGACAACCACACTGCAGAAGGAGATAAGAAAATAGACAAAGTGATTAAAGTTATTATTAAACTTATCAGGGTTCAAAGACAGTCGGAAACACAACGAGTAAAAGTCCTGCATTCAAAACTTACTTCAGTCAAAGTACAAAAGTAGTAGTAGTAGTAGTTTTTGCCCCTGAAATGTAGTGAAGTAGAAGTATAATGTACTTAGTCCAATCCAACACTATAAAATAGATAATAGGGATATTTATACATGTTATATTTCATTCCTTTAACTTGAGTACAGATTTGATGATACTTGTACTGGAGTCATATTTAACCAGTAGTATCTTTACTTTGCCTCCAGTCTTGAACTTGTGGATTTGTCTGCTGCACACTGGAGCTCCGGCTCTGCTGGTTTTCATTAGATGGAAAAATGAGTGAGCCTGCTTGACCACAGTGGCCTGAACTCATCAGGAACCCAGAAAGTGGAACAAGTGCTCTGATCCAGAATGTATTAGTTATAAAAACACAGTTCATGTCCATTATGAGCTAATCTGGTTCAGGCAACTTGAACGCTTGTTTGTACATCTGTAGTTGTGTCTGCCCTGTGGCTGACATCATCTGGATGCAGAAGGGAAACGACTGCTCCCATTATCCTCTCCATCTCCAGTGACGGCCCAGTTAAGCTTTGTGGGAGTCGACACAACCTTTTTTTCCTCTCAGCTATCCCGAGGCCACCCGACACCACCTCGGCTACTGTATCCTTAGTCAACCATCACACTCTGTTCCCATGTCTGATCTCGCTTCCTGGGCAGCGTCAGGACACACAAGGCCAGCTTTGTGTGGAAACCTCAAAAACACAACGTGTGTAAGTTTTAAGTCGTGCAGACGGGGTGGAAAATCACCTATAATGTCTTCCTCCTCCTCCCCTCCGCCTACATGCCCTCCGCCCGACACCTCTGTCACGTTCCCTCCTGCCCAAAATACAGTAACACACACACTCTTTTCTCTCAGGGACGACTAAAAACAGCTGCCCACTGACCTCTTATTTTTACGCTACAATCCTCTGATCTCACACTCCGCCAGTTTCCATTCACATAAAGGTGCCTTTTTCAGACCTGGAAAAACACACTCTGACCGGGCCCAGAAACCTGAAATGTGGCTAACAGTTGTGTTTTGTCTCTAACTTTGCCTTTAGTTGAGGATGTGGTGTGTGTATCGAAGGTGTACACAGACTCGAACTGGAGCCCACACAGGGGACACCACAGATAGTCCTCAGGCCTTTCTTCAGAAACATCCTCTGTGCTGCTAAAGCTGAAAGGACTAGTTCGACATTTTGAGAAATAAACTTGCAGATATTTATCATGTGTCTATATGCTTCTCCTAAATTTCTCTTAATGTAGTTGCCCATGATATCATTCTACTGTCCATTTAGGCTGTTAAATCCAAATTCTTCTATGTTTGTTTCACAAATATTGTGATTTGTTTATTTACTCAATGATTTTGAAGAAATACCCGTTTATTGAAAGACATATATTAATGAAAAACATAATGACTTTAGCCGGGCTCTGCAGCACAGAGATGTTTTTAATATACCGGCCAGGATTTCATTGGTAATTTGATACATATTAACAAGATATTGCAGTTGGTCATATTCCGATTTTGATAAATTTTCTATTCGTGTTTAGCCATAACGACGTTGTTTCTTTTCACCCCCAGTCCATTATTATCATTATTACACCTGTTTGCATTATGTGCAGCCTGGAGAAGCTTTGTTCACGCTGAAGTTTTGGTAAGTTTTTGTAAGTATTAAACAAAATGTCAATCTATTCATTTAAAAGGTATAATATGCAAGTTTTCCACATGGCAACGTCAATTTTGAAATCCAGATCAATTTGTAAGTTATCAGAGAAACAGATCATTTGTGACGCCAAACAGCTTAGAGGAAACGTTGATTTTTACGGTAGCCCTGCATTTTTTTAATTAGTGTTTTCAGGTTTTAATTACCGGGTGTGTTTGTTTTGGGACGAAGAAACCTCTGCAGATAATTTGATAAATCCTCATCAACAATAAACACTGAAGAAATCCTAACCATGACAAGCTGACTGCAGTGATACAATGGTGATGAAGACTCTACCACAACATCACAACTCCGTATTTTATTCTGGTTTTGAATGAACAGGTTCAACATGTTCGTCTCAGAAGGAACCAGCATCTCAGAGGAGATAACATGAAACCAAACCACTTCAGGAACTTTGTCGAACTTTTACTCTGTTTCCCCGTAAAGCTGCAGAGATGAGGGGATTTCCCGTCTGGGAGGAACGTTACGAGGAACAGCACATTTGAAGGAAACATTTACGGGGCACGCCACTCAGAGACAGGGGTCAAAGGTCGCCCTCTCACATGAGCGTGGGCGCGTTTAGCTTTTCCACTGCCCCTGGTGAAACATGGGGCTGGAAAAAAAATTAGAAAAAGGTGAGCGGGATGTCGTGTTTAAGTGTTAAATCTAAAGCAGACAAATGTTTAGCTTAAAAACAACAGGGTCTTCAAGAACGCACAAAGGAGGACGCTATGAGGAACTGTGTGCGTGTGTGTGTGTGTGTGTGTGGCAGCGGTGCCTGAGCACACAATGCCAGCATTCATCCAGCCGCTCAGTTCTCACCCTGTCCGGCCCCCTACATACCCCAGAGAAATATAAAATATATTTGTTCATGTTGAAATCAATCTGGTGCTGTAACAGCGAGACAAAGGGCATTACACAACGCCCACAAAACCCAACATCTGACACACATCTGCATCTGAAAACAATGATGGACACAAACATCTCTAATATGTTCAACTTTAACACAGGCTGTAAATCTGAAAACCACTAGAAGCCATCAAACACGTGTCCTTTTCATTTGACACATATCTAAATAAACAGTTCTTCCTCCATGGAAGTAAACAACTTCCCATATCACAAAAAAATGTTACTCAGCACAGTTGATGATGATTGAGTCGGCTGTCACGACAGAAACGTCTTCTTAAAGACTTAAACGGCCGAGTGTCAGAAGATTTCCCCTCAGATTACTGTACGAGAGGTTCAAGTGCCCTGAAGGAGTATTTCCAGGTTCAAACATCACACACGGCTCGGCCTCTTTCCTCTGGTGAGGTAATGAATACACCTTTTTCTGGGGGCTAAATCAAACAATGACAGAGCGGTCCTGTCCAATGTTTCATCACAAAATCAGCCCATCCATCAAGCAGTCCCCGCCCCCGAGCGCTGGAGAGAAGAAAACCTCCCGAGGCAGACAATTGTAGGGAAAAGGTCAAGAAATGGCCAAGAAAGTAAGCAAAAACAGTCAAGCCTGCATGGGTTTAGGGATTACCTAAAGGAGGGAGGAATGCACCTCCTTTAGTCTCCTTCTAAAGCTGCTGGTGGTATGCGAGCTGAGACTTATCTACCCAAAGCCACAGCAGAGCATGAGGGCTAATATGACAACCAGGGAGACCAGGAGTCCATTACATGAAGCCTCTCAGCATCACAAAGAGCCAGCTCTGTGTTTGGAAAGACTAAATGTCTTTTAAGGGGTCTGTTGCCCATAAAATAAACCTCATCTTCCTGTAAAAAACTGAAGATAAGTTCATATATATTGAGTGTAAAAATATAGAACTAGATGTTCGACTCATTGTACTTCTGATATGTTGGATTTACAACCAGTGTTCACATTTAAAATTCTTCACTGAGCATGAGCTCTTCTGGGTTCAACACGTTGATCCAGTGAGTCAAAGGGGAAAAATAATAATATAAGTGAGTTTGTGTTGAAAAACATGGCATGGTAAACATTTTTTAAGTGGTATATAATAGCCGTTGTTTAAGTGGTTTATACAAGCCGAATGAAAAGTATTAAAAAAGAACAAAATAGCCCAAAACTCCAAAGGGTTAAATCAACAAAATCATACGAGTGTTAGTCGACTAAGAATATCTTCAGGCAATGATAGCTCTTATAAGGATGGCAAATCTATTAATCACTCAACCTACATTAACAAAAGACTTTATAATTATTATTTATTACAACTGACAAAGTGAAGATGTTTCTTTGTTTGGCTGTCAATAAAAGGATTCAGTCAGTGTCACTTTGAATGAAATAGAGGAAAGTCGACCCATATCATACAGAGGAAACACGCCACCTCCCACAGAGTTACACAGCTCAGTTCCCCGCAGAGACCATCGCTACAGAGGATGCAACCAGATCCAAGATAAAAGTTCCCTGAGGGGACGAACAGTCAGACGTTATGGGAGTAAAACAGGCAGAGGAGCTCCGTGCTCAGCTGCAAAAGGGAGGAAAGACATTCAGACACAGGTTGGTTCTGTAAACACCCAGCGGGAGACCAGAAGATGGAAGCTGTGTGACTTCTCTTCTCTCCTCTACAGCAACACAAAAGGCACCTGTTGCTTCAGACCATGCAGCCATCCATCACCAGCCGAGATGATTCAGGTTGTTTTTCATTAAAGAGCAAATCCGGCAGCTTATTTAAGACTGGCCTCTGGATAAATCTCATAAATCTGGGACAATGGTGGGAGGCGTTCTGTGCTGTTTTGTGCAATAAAGCAAAGAAAAACAGCAAAAACAAAGACAAAACCATGAAGACCTGTGACAAGTGAATGCAGACATATAACTTCTATTATGATGGTAAATCAATCAATCAGAAAGGCCATTAAAGAATTAAAATCTTGATATAAAAGGAGAACAAAGTGTTGGGTGTAAATTGCACTGACAGGCTGGAACCATTATTGTGGATAGAAGGAATTCTTGACATAGTTGGAAACCCAACTAACAACAATGAAGTGATTTAAGCTCCAACTGTAAAGACATGTGCACAAACACGCACACACTCAGACACACACTTCACGCAGGGGGAGATCTTGGCACAGACTGTTCATGTGACAGCAACAATAACTTAAATTTATTGCCAGTGCAGTTTAGGAGTTACACTACACTCTGCACATAATGAGATGATACAGAAAGCAGATAAATCTTCAGCGACGTGTTGGGAGAAAAAGCTGACAAGACCTCATTGCAGACATTTTCTCAGCCCGTCACCACTTCCCTCTGGGGTGCCGTTCAAAAGTCCAGCCACGCTGCCGTGTCAGGGGGTCGACACACCGCCACATTTCATCTGGCTTCTTACACACACACACACACTCGCCCTGAGTGAGAGTGTGTGGACACATGTGTGAGAAAACCCCAACTTGTGAATTTGTTTGCAAGTGTGAGAGGCCGTATCTGTCGGCTGGTGTGTGAGCGAGCGGTCATAACTCTTCTATACGAGGCTGTGCTACATGAGAACATGAGGAAGGTTAGTGCAGAGTCGAGCGACACTATGCTCTGGTATAAAGAAACAACCTGCACAATAAGATTTTCACAAAAATCAAGATTATAAGGGCGGATGTACTTGGAGTGAGTGGAGGCGGGCTGAATGAAACCTCTAACTTTAAGCTTTAATATCATTTAAATGGGTGAGTTATATAAAAATTCACTCCCATCACAGTCATCATGAAAGTGAACATCACCTACAGTGACAAAAACTGTTTTTTTCAACCAGGTTGTAAAGATGTTAATTCTGCTGTAAAGTTGGACATTTTAACATGGAAGTCAATGAGGATTGACTCACTTTTGGAGCCAGCCTCAAGTGGCCGTTTGAGGAACTGCAGCTTTTTTTGCAAATCTGCATCGGCTCCATTTTCCAGCTCTGAAGCCTGACACTTAATGCACAACACGGTTTCCAAATACAGAGAAAGAATACAGAAATCTTGTTCACAAGTGACGGGAAAAACGTGTCGGTGAGGGACAGGCAGCCTGCTGCTGTTAGCTGTATTGTGATTATGTCGTGATCTGATCAGGATGCCTCCTGGGTGCCTCCTGTACCTGCTTTTCCAGGTAAATCTAACTGGGAAGAGGCACCAGGCTCCCAAATAGGAGGAGGAAAGTGGACGATGGATGAATGAAATTTGCAAGTTAACTGTTTTTTTTAACCAAAACATAAACACAGCAGAACTGTTATGGCTGAAACACAGTTTTCTACGAGGCAATCCCCAGGCCGCCTGAGAAAGACTTTAGTCCCCCACATGACATCCGATCAGTTCATAACTACCTGAAACATCTTCCCTTCAGTTAACGTAGCCTTCTTTTCATCTTAATTGGTGGAGGTAATTAAGAACCACCCACCGGGCGATGGAGCTAAATCTCTTCAAAGGACTCACAGTGATTTGTTCTCTCTGCATAAACACGACATGCTCCTGTTGCTGCTGTCACATTACACAAATCTAGATTTCTTGACACACAGCATGTTAACTGGAATTCAGTCCAAATAAACTCACACACACACACACACACACACACACATCCACGTGTGTGTGTGTGTGTGTGTGCATCTGTCTCCATGTCATATTTATAACCAGATGTTCTTCACAACAGTAAAATCCAAACGATCGGTTTGTGCTGCGTTTACTTTCAGGAGAAATGCTATTTGCTCTCAGATAAACAAGTGTTGTGTCGAAGAAAAAAGTGTGTGAGCAAGCAAGTCTGTGCCTGTCCACCTCTTCCTGTCTACAGCTCAGCCCCCTGCACAGGCAGCGACTCGCCCCGCCGCCTTTCCCTTTGATGTGACCGGTGGTGAGCTGCTGGACAGGGCTGAGGTCAGGGGTCGCGTGGGTGCCAGGCTGATGACTCAGTGGTGAGACGTTCGAGGAGCCGGCATGCTTCACATTCTCAAGCGGTGACGGAGGAGCCGCAGTCAGACGAGACACAGAGCTGGAGGAAAATACAGACCACCAACAGATGGACAGCTCTGATGCATCACTTCAATGTCTTTTAATCTGAAAAGACTTAATAGGTCTTTAAGGAGATATAGAGCTTTGCTTTATATTTACATATTTACATTCATGGTGCCCAGAGGATGAGTCCTAATGACTTTTGCTCTGGAGCCACCATGCGGTTGAAATTTGTGGTTTTGAGTTGAATGTCTTGACAACTATTGGATGGATTTCCATTAAAGGTGACTCATTCATGTTCCTGTCAGGATGAACTGTAAGGGCGCTTTCACAACCCATTGATTGGTCATTTTCAATCGAACTCTGGTGCTGTGAAATGCTTGTTACGGTTCGTTTGGTCACTTGTGAACGCTTCAGTCGTACTCTGTTGCGGAACAAACAACCGGTCCGAGACGTTTCCAAACAAACCCGACTGCAGTTTGATTGCATTGCGAGCCTAATCCGACCCAATTACAGGAAATGAATGATGTACACAGAGCGACAGATGCAACATGACGGGAGAGGACTGACTTGGACTTTGACATCTGGGCCGAAGAACACATACAGCAGAAAGTCCATTAAAACCATCAATGACCTTTATATAATCAATTCTGTGTTTACACTTTCTAATGCCAACTTTCCAACCAATAAGAAATAATACTGCCTTCATACACGCCCCCATGCAAATAGTTTTTTATTATTTGGTCCGCTTATATTTATGCACTGTGAAAGCAAACCAGACTAAATACAAAACAAACCAAAAGTATCAGTTTCACTCTGATTCGGACTAACCAAACAGACCTGGTTGTGAAAAAACACTTGTAAAGTCCAATACTTTAGTTTATGACCAAAACATTCCCATCAGCTTCACTCCTACTTTGTATTTAGACACATCACAGTGACCCTCACTAATTAGTCGACCACAGACAAATGTTAGGAACATTTGACACTTAATGTGACTTTCAGACTCTGTTTCTTCGTAAAAGACAATAAAACACTGGATCTCCACTGTGGAAAACTCAGATAAAGTCTGTCACATCTCTTTCCTTTAGTCTTCAAATTTTGGTTTAACTATAACATCTGGAAATCTGAAGGCATGAGAGAGGTTATCAAAAGCCTCACCCGTCCCAAAGTGTGGTGAAGTGACAGCGGTTCAGCCCAGGACTGCTCAGCTTCATACAGGACGCTGTGTGTGTGTGTGTGTGTGTGTGTTGGGCTGATAATAGGGCAGGGTTCTTGCCTTACTGTATAATCTAGGTTGAGGGTTTGTACAACATGAATGAAACAGTGTAGAGTTGGATCCTACTTGTAATCTCAGTGATGCTGCTGGCTCAGAGTCAGAGTCAGAGCCAAGCACGTGCAGCACTTGAAGAAAAAGTTACAGAACTGGAGGACACTCAAACTGTTACCTACAAATAAAAACGTACAACACTAAATCCACACTAATCTCTTACAATCATAAATCTAGATCTGGCAATAATATGCTCTGTGTGTTTTTCCCCTGAGACATTAAATGCGGCTCCAGCGAGGATTTCCATCGTTCATTATGAAAAGCTGCTTCCACTTTGCTGCTGCCCTCCATTGTTCTTTGTTGCGGGGAAACCCTCACAGGCCTCTGCTGTTACAGGGTCTGGGGCCGCTACCCATGCGGGTGCAGGCTAATGGAAACCAATTGACCCCAGTCGAGTCAAAATCTGCCCATTCGGTTTTCATTCCATGCCAAATTAAAGAAAGGGTAAAAGTCTGTGTTTCCATGATTGGGCCTATTTAGGGAAACTGAGCTCTCGTAAGCTGCAGAAACTAAGTCCAGGTCTGGATTCTCCACGGTGTGATGGGTCAGCGCTGGTCCAGATGCGGGCAGTATGTTTACAATCTTACACTATTTGCTTGTCAGTTGATAACATCGTTTAGATTCCATTTCCTGTTGTAAAAATCCTGTCTGGCCACACACTGAGAGCCGTGGCGCTCTCAAGTGTCTGTGTTTGCGTCAGATTATGAGTGTTTATGTGAATGACAGAAAGAATAGATATACACTTCATCACAGACTCAACAAGTTACAGTTTCATCAGTGAGAATGTTGTTTTGAAGTCAAAGAAAACATAAAAAAGGACAATTTAAACCAGAAAGAGACAAAGACAGCACAGACCTGCAATGTTATCCAAAATAAAAAGAAATGCTTTGTGTATCCCACCCTTCAAATCCACTCCAAATCTCCAGACTAATAGACTCTTCTTTGGCCCATGCTGCACCCTTTCACCAAGTTTCCCAAAAATCGGGCCGTAATTTACAATGTCCATAATCCTGCTGACAAACAGTCAAACAAACCAACCAACCGAACAGAAAACATGGCCTCCGTAGGGGAGGCAACGAGACAGAATAAAAATAACCAGAACAGATTTCAGTGCCCCTTTTTTAAAGTTATTTTCATAGTTGTTTTTCTTTGTGGTTATAAATCACAGAGGCTAAACAAAACACCACTAAATTGCCTGCGACTGCGTCTAAAAAAACAGACTTTACCAGAGCCGCAGACTTCCAGCAGCACCTGAGGCTAATATCAGAGCGAAGCACTGCGGGAGATGAAAATAATCACATATATCTCCCTGAAAAAGATCTAATTTCCTGTGGAGATAGAGCCTGGAGCGTCCCTGGAGACGACCTTCAACTCAATGAGGCTTTTGATTGACTGACAGGCTTCAGATATAATCAAACTATAAATAATAATACGTCTTAATTATGTTGTTTTCTCAAAAAGTCACACAGATCTGGTGTTCATTTTCTGATCAGCATAAAAGCTGCACATCATTGTTCTCTCCACATTTAAAGCCTTCATGCAACTGACATCTGACCACTCAAACTGGAGCCTGTCGGCACAGCCGAGACAGTATTAATCAAAAGAAACAGTGGTTTATAATCTTGGCAACCATAGCAGATGGCTGAACCATCATTAGCTTAAAGCACGACAAGACACAATGAAAGTCTTGATGTAACTGGCAATTAAGTAAACTTCCAGCCTCATAAAACAAGGAAAATATGTTGCATCTTCACATGCTAGCATTTGTTAATTTGCCATAAACACAAAGTACAGCTGAGGACGATGGAAAGTCATGTTTTCAGTTTGTTGAGACTTTCAGGAAAACTAATGATCCGATTTTCATGAAACTTGGTGTAACGTTGTAGCACGGATCAAGGAAGAACCCTTAAGATTTTAGAGCAGATCTGAGGGGTAAAAGTGCTGCATTCACATGGTGTTGGGAACATTCGTTCCAGATTATATTTCATGGCTCACTTGATCCTTTCCTTTGCTCTTAGTTGTCACGAAAATACAGGAAGCAGCTTATAATGTATTGTTTATACGCTCTGAGCGATGGGGCTCAAGAATCAGAGGAACAGTTTCCCAACAAACTTGTGAATGCACCACCGGCCTTGGTGGAGATGTGTGTCCTCAGAGTGCCGCAATAGTTAGTTATGTGTTCAAACAAATTCAAAATCGGACCGGACGTTGTTAAATGAAAAGTTAAAGGTTAATCTCAGTGAATATAACTCATCCTGAGGGGGGTAAGAGTGTCTGTACCAAACTATATTATTGGCTGATATCGGCCAATCAAAGGCCTATTGGTATCAGTGTATATGCTGTCTCATGTGTGCGGTTATGGAAACTATTTTTTTTTTTTTTTACAAAATATGTAATGCAGAAAATGTTGCTTGGCATGATTTAGAAATGGTGTAAGCTATTTTTTAAAATAGTCAATGACTGAAACTGAACCGTGATTATGTTAATTTAGCTATTCATTTTCTTTTTATTTCGTATTATTTTCTCAGTTATCTTTATAGAATTTGCTGACGATGTTGTAAATTGTTTTGTAAAATGTATAACAATGTTAAATATGATGTTTTTATTAAATTTTTTTATTACAGCTCAATATATTGTTCACCATATCGGTTATCAAGGAATTTTTCCGCTCTAAAATCAGTATCGGCATCAGCCTCAAAAATCACATATTGGTCGGGCTCTATACCAAACAAACCTTTCAACAACTGTAGAGACATTTCACTCAATCAACTCTTCAACACAAATGCAAACATCATAGTGGCAGCAGTAGTAAATGAGATATCTCACTGGATAAGTGAAAACTTTGACCTGCTTGCAGCGCTGGAGGGAAAGTCAAAGGATCTCTAAAGATATTTGTATTTCTCCTGTGGGCAACATGAATATCTGCACTAAACTTCATGTCAATCTATCCAACATTTGTTGAAACACTTGAGGAAAAGCAAAACTCAGTCAGACCAAAACTTTACAGCAAAACATCTGATTGTTGTCGAGACATTTCTGGTGGACGGACTGACCGCCCCATTGCCACGCCAAAGCGTGTCTAAAAATTGTTTGTTTTTTAATTGTTACTCTTTAAATCTTTATTGCTTTTGGTTTATGCTGTTAGCAGATGGATTTCAAACCTCAGGTTAAATATAAACAAGTTAAATTTCCTTCAGCAGAAGAAGGCGTGCAGTGAACGCAGCTTCACTGACTGATTGATTACTTATAGTGACTAAACGAAAGCACACAAACGATCCTGACAGTCTCAACAACAAACCCCCCAAGCAGCCCCAGACTGCATCTGGACTAAGTGTTTCTGTATGTGTTTCTCCTGACAGTGAGTGACTGACAGCAGCTAATGCCTCCGTACCAGCCACCCTGAAACACTTAGAGACAGAGATAACCATCCGCGTCCCTCAGCCTGCATGGCGGAGCAGCCCACCTGGCAATGGTTTCTACCTCGGCCGTGCCGGGTCACAAGCAATAAAATCAACAGTTTCTACTGTACAATCGAACACCGGCCGCGTCCTCCAAACAGCACCTCAGGAAATAAAAACATGTGCAGAGATTACCTGCCGAGGTTAAACTGGAGTCACTATGAGATCAGCTCGGACCGAAGAGAAGTGGAGGAGATGTGTGTGGGCAGAAGGATGCATGTGTGGAGTTATTGCTTGTTGATGTGTCCCACCTGCATCAGCCTCTCTGCCTTACATGTGCAGAGGTCTGTGTGTTCATGCATGAATGTGTGTATCCGCACGTTCGCCCTTGTGCGCTTCAATTTCCCCGCCGGGTTGGGAGCTCACACATTCCCTGGTCTAACTGAGCAGGGAGAATAAATAATGATGAGTGCTGACCCAGGAAAAAGGGCACAGATGCTTTCTCAACTTTGTTTGCACATTTATTACCCAAAGAACGTCTCCACCTCCCCAGCAACGCTCGAGAGCAGACAGAGACAAACTGTCCTGGTTTCCTTCTGCCAAACACCACAACACAGGCTAAGAGGATCTCTTCTTCCAAGAATTTCGAACATTCAAACTCTGGCAGCTCTGACACTCTCCGCCTCACTTAAAAACTTATTTCCAGGGCTGTGACACTGGCAGGAAACAATGCCAGCTGCCACTTAAAATAGTGAACAGAGGGGCTTCTGGAGCTCAGCGATTATTAAACCCTGATTGAGTATTTTGAGACAGTCGCTGGATGGATTTCACCTGCAACTACAGAGGTGAGAGGTCTCAGTTTCAGGCCTGGACTCTCTGCCCTGTTAAACTACTGTGAGGAAGTGGTTTGGCAGAGCAGGACACACAGGAGGTCTGGAATTAGACATCTGTTCATTATAAGAAGTCTGCTTCTCTTCTGGTTGGAGCTGGCAGACTGTGGTCAACTGAACCCCCCTTTAACATCTGACTCTGTTTCACAAACACATCTTGAAGAATGAATTATGAAATAGTTCAAATAACATCTGAAAACACAGTTGATCTGATCGGGACAGAAAGAGAACAAATAGCAGATGAATATCTTTAAAAGATTTAAAAGTACCAAATGTGCCACACAATAAAACCCATCCAAGAACAGCCTCATTAAAGGTTATTTGGAGAAAGTGAGAAATACTACCAGGTTTTGTAGGCTTAGCCCAAATTGAATTACTTCAGATTAGCTGGTTAGCGAGTGACACTTTACGAGCACTTTACCAACAACAACGAGGAAAAACAACCTCACAAATGCTTCACTAGATTTTCAATTAATGGGAAAATAGCATAGTATACTATCCTCAATTAAACCCATTTAAATGTGAAGCTTGTTTTCCTTAACGCTGCATGAAGTCATTAGAAAATGACATGACTGAAAGCCGTTGTGCTCGGATCACATGACCTGTTAGAGATGCTGTTGGACAGACTTACACTATGACTTTTCCAGCCATATAGGGGGTAGTCCCTTGACTGAGCTGTCACAGTCTCGAAACCCATCAGCATCAGTCCGACAACAAACAATAATTCTAGAGTTCTTTCACATCATCATCTTCAACTCAGAAGCACAAAAGATCCGAACAATCTCCACAGTTCAGAGGTGGGAAGCAAAGATTAGCGTCACCAGTTGAGGATCTAACCAAATGTGACATCTGGTCACAATCTTCCCTCCTGTTCCTGGAGCTAGAAGAGTGTTTTTGCACAACAATACGATGTCACAGTGAAGCTCATCCTGTGAGACTTTTTTTTTGCAGTATTTAGGACATGAATTCCTGAGTTATGGCCAAAAAAAAGTGGTTTGTGAGGTCACAAAGACTTCGACCACCCAAATCTGATCAGTTATCCTCGAGTGCAAGAGGATGTGACAAACTGAAAAATAACAGCTATGAGGGTGTTTCTGCACAATGTTAGGATGTCACAATGAATCTGACCTTTGACCTTCTGGATGTAAAATGTCATTACTTCATCATTTTATCCTGTTATCAGACATTTGCTTGAAATCTTGTAGTATTAAGCAAATTCATTCTTTATCAGTTAATCCAAGTGGATGTGCCAAATGGAAAAATAATTCTGTGAAAGTGTTCCTGAGATATCGTGTTCAGGACAAAGGGACGGACCAACGGAAAAACTGAAAACATAGCACCTCAGGCCAGGCTACTGCAGAGATGCAGACATAATAAAAAGCTCAATCAGATCAAAGCTGATTGGTTGTGAGATTGAACCTCTGCCAACCTGAAGTGTTAATCCGAATTCAACCAAAACTTGGTCAATGCAACAAACAGAAATCTGAACGCTTACAAACAAACTTGTCAAGATTCATGCTATTAACTACAACAAAAACCTTTGATTCTATAACTTGCAATTCAAGAAAAGTAGATAACAGCTGCTGTAACTTTTGGCAGATAAATGTCTTTAATTTAAATTCTGGTCAGGACAAATCTCAGGCCTAACATTCCTCTGCTGTCGGGGTCCTTTGAGGCCGAGGTGACAACCACTGTGAACAGAGCACACCACATGGTGGGAGAAGATTTAAAAACTGATTCCCCTGAAGCCTTTATGACTTAAACAAACTGGTGAATAAAGATGTTTCTTTTGAAGCCTGACACGGGTTCATTAGTAAAGTCCAGACCCACATTCTTCACATACACATGCTGATCCCGGCATCCTGATCCAGACCTGAGAAGCTGTAATACTTCCTTCACTACAGACATGAAAATGAGATCATTGTGCTCAGCCTGAGTGAAGGAGGAAATGAAGAGAGGAAAAGTCTGATACTGAACTTGGACACGACTCAGACTGTGAGTCAGGCGGCCCCGGGAACACAAGTTTACTCACCGGAGTTTTTGGACAAGAAGAAGGCAAACAAGGTGCAAACAGCTGTAACGTTGATGTTGGCGTCAAGATGTTTGTACCTCGCGCTGTTTAACTCAAATTGCAATTTTTCTGCACTGGATGCATGAATCCAAATGATGTCAGTGAAATGTCAACATAATTTATGGTTTATCCTTCACAGCATCTTTAATCATGACTCTGCTACGGTATGAAAGCACATTTTGGGTGCGACTCTGCAGGAATAGCATTAATAAGAGTCTTTCTAGGGAGGAGAAGAAAATGACAAACTGACATGTTAAACAAAGTACGGGCCAGGGAGGCCAGAGTTCACCCCACCCAGCTGTTTAACAGGAGGCCCTCGGGCAAAACTGGCCTATATTTCTATCAGCGTCGATCCTTCTACTTCACAGGACGCAGAGATGTTAATCACCTGGAGAAACCTTGACCACGCTGCTGTCTGATTAATCAGAGTCAGGCTGGAAGCAGAGGGCAGAGGTCAGGCCCTTATCAGTGGTCAGGACAGGACAGGTTTGTTACAGCATGCGGTCAGTGTGTTATAGCTGCAGCAGAGATTCATTCAGTTAGACTTTAACTAGTTTGGTCATTTCAAAAACAATGTTAGTGTCAACAGTTTCTTTCTTAAAAAGGCACAAATAACCACATATAGCAGGTGCACGGACACACAACAAACCATGTCAGCATTATCTCAAAGGACAGTCGACACTGACTTTGATTTCATCTGAAAGTTGGATTGTTGAACAAGGGGAAACTTTAGCCTGTTGGTGGCACAAGATGAAAAGCCAAAACGACCAATAGTCATGTTTTCATCAACAAATTTCGATGCACATTTTGAAGATTTGCAAGAGAAAAGCTTGATGGAAACACCAAAATTCAATAAAACTTAAAAAGATTTGCATAAAAGTGCTGTTCTGCAGATATTTCAGTCTGGATCGAATGAAAGAGACATCGGGACAAACAAGGTCAATTCTGACTCTTTCTAGTTTTAATTTTTGATCCATGGAGGTTTTATATTTGTCAAAAATGTGGATGGTTGGGTCAATAAAACTCACACACTTCAACACTCGAAACAACTTGCTGTTTGTATCCCATTTCCTACCAATAGTCAACGCTGTTTTTTGAAAGCATGACAAACTTTAACTAGGAGCTTATTATTGGAAAACTACAATCTTTGCACACACGTAACCAAACCTTTACCGTAGTGATGTCACAACATAATTAATAGATTTTTTAACAGTTTTGGAGGGAAAAGTTGATTGGTCGTGCTGATCAAAGCATTAGATAATGAAGTGACTGACGTCTTGCTTCAGTATTCTGTAGAGTTAAGCAGGTGATTTCAGTTATTCATGCCGATGTACTACCTAACTTAAATTATCTTTATGACCTTGATATGTCCATCTGCACAGATGAACTTTGAATGTCCAACCCTCTCATACCTTCCTGAACCACACGGAAATGTTTCAGATTTTCCGTCCTCAAAAAGAAATTTTAGAGTTGAGCTGTTAGATTAATTTCCCCCTCCGTGTTTCCTCCTGTCCAGACCTGAGTCATCCCACACACAGCTGCTAAAGTTATAGGAGAAAATGATTGATTTATATTTCATTTCCTTTCCTGAATGTCAATTTAAGAACCTAATAACGGTGATATTCCCTAACTTACTTAAATACGTCATGTGCAACGCCATGTGGAGTTTTAGATAAGAAAACTCGCCTGCATCAATCAGATGTAGTAATCTAGAGGGGAGTAAAGGTCCAGTCACTGAAAACAGATCTTTCCACTGAGTCACAGCTCAGATAACAGGATGTCCCCAGGGGAGCAGAGGAAATCCCCGGCATTCTGGAGGGGAAAAACTCCTCCAGACCTCCCAAAACAAAAACTTTCTGGAGAGCTCGACCACCACCACCATTACGAATCAAACCAGCTGGCTCTCCTGCTCAACAAGTGTCCCGTAAAAATGTATTTTAATAAGGGGAGATGATGAAATGAACTGAAGAAATGCAACGTCATTATTGGAGTGGGCGATTCTTAAAAAAGTGGCTCCCTAAGTGAACACTGACCTCATTTCCTCTCCGTTCACAGCTGGCTCAAACTGAGCCCCTGAGAATGGACCCAGCCACATCTTCCCTCGTCTCGTCTTCCTGCTTTCGTCCATCAGGGACGGAGATGTGACACGACATCCAGCCTCCAGCCACAACTGCTGTTTCCATTAACTTCATTAGTTGCAGACTACAATCCACAGACACAATATTCCAATGACAGCTCTTTTGTTTGGGTTTTATTGTGAGGCGGCGATGCCAGGAATCTGCAGTGATCTGCATTGTGTGTGACACAGTGAGGAGGAGTAATAGCTGGAAACAGTCAGAAAATGAAATAATCACAGTAATAAAACACGAGCGTCACTTTCTTCGCCATCACATCATTGGAAAAAGAGACTCACTTGATGCTTCTGATAGCCTGAGGAGGCACAAGAGCAACTGAATGCATGTATAAGCAGCTAAAAACATCATAATAACATGCTTACAAAATAGGGGTAATTCCCAAAACACAATCCCTAAATTACAAAGCAGGGGGTGACAGGTATGATCTGCCTTTCACTGGAGGTATGTGCCTGCAGAGTGCTGGAACAAGGGAGTAAATTATACGTACTGTAGTCTGTTTAAGGCCCACAGGATAACCAAGGATGAAGGATTGTTTTGAGTGTAAATTTCTGCTCTAAGCCACGATGGCTGTAAGAGGTGGGACTGACGAAAACAAACCAAAACAATCCCAGAGAAGTTCAAACATTCACCTATCATTTTTATCTCAAGCAGGTGGACGAAAGTGACAAAATCCTCTGGTGTTTTTCTTCTTACGTAACAGAATGAGGTACAGTGCTCGAAAGCCACCATGGTCTTATTCATACAGCACTAATTTGGACGGTGTAGGAATGTGTCGGTTTGGGAACAGATGTGAGGTTAGAACAAAGGTGAGGGAGGTTTAGAGACAAGGCAGCCATGATTGAAAGCACTCGGGGCAGAGGCCTTCACTCTGACACACTGGAGATCCACTTTAGCTAAAGAGACAATAACAGATCTGGACCAACATGCACAGAAGCCTTTCCAATTCCACAGCTCATACCTCATCTTCTAGCACGGGATACTGTGACAGAGTATCCACTGTCACGCTTCATAACACTCAAACAACACCAGAAGACAAGACTGCGGTCTGACCTCATGGAAAAGCTTCGAACATGAACAGAACGACTATGCAAACGTCTCTTTTAGAGCCGGACCAGTGAAAAGGCCGGACAGGTATACAGTTCATCAGCCGAAACCATTTATCAGTTCAAAAAGTAATTGAGAAATAGTGTTGAAGTTATAGTGTAATTTATCTCCACCAGACATGTGTTCAATCCTGTGCATGTGGATCTACAAATCTTGCATTGGTCATCAATCATTGCTCTGAAAACATATGTAAGCAATGTCAAAGTGCACTGAGCTGCCCTGCAGCGTCTGTGGCAAAACTAAAAGTTAACAGTGTAACTTTTAGCTGTGATTTGGCCTGAGAATACCTGCAGCCAATCTAAACAAAGTCCTGTGACTCCTCTGACTTTGCAAAGAAATTCATCCAGCCTGAAAGATATGAACAAACCTCCAGGCCACAGAAAAAATGTATTATCTATTTAATTATTATTGGCCACACCTGGCTGCTGCTTTGTGTGTTTTTGGTGGGATGACTGCGTGCTAAAGAATCTCTTGTGGTTGTAGTGATTCACAGTTTTTAGAGAACATATTTTATTGACTGACTCCAAGAGGCATTTCCAGCAATTGGCTTAGCTAAAAATAAGCCTTGCTTCAGTCTGTTGCAGACCCAATTGTGGCTCAAAAACTGCAGATATAGATATAGATATAGCATCTGCAGGTTCAATTCTTACCTGATCAGGTAAGATGGCATCATATCATATGTTGTAAGTAATACACAATAACAGATAAATGAATCCTCCTTTTTGTTATCTAAGCCACTATCTTGACTGTAAAGGAGCTGGGAGGGACAACTCTGAATGAAGTCTCACTGATGTATCATGAGTCCTTCCCAAATGTTTCTGTGTAATGCATGTAAGAAAATACAGCAGATCATCTCAAATATCATGACCTGATTCCTACCTAATTCTGTTCAGACATGTTGAGTGTGAATGTGGCACACCTTTGTAAATAAGAAGAGACAGAATTCATGTTGGAAAAACTATGATTTCACAACACGCATCATTCATTCCACATTTAAAAATCTATTGTCGCTTCACTCATTCACATGAGCTCATCCTGCCCTGGCAGCAACGAGACGTCTGAGGCCAAGTCAGCGCCTGTGCATCCCATTACTGAGCCCCTCGGCTATGCCTCACACCGCACGTGCTGAAGACTCCTACAGGCTGACGGTGCACTAAAACCTCACCGCCACGGCCATAAACCGCATACAGTAGAAGCAGGCAGCTCATGGAAAACATGAAACACGGAGGCCTCAGTGTAAGTATGACATGTCTACACGGTACTGGAAACCACACTGCACCCGGCGAGTCGGAGGACAAGAAGCGCTGTGTTATTGTTGGCTACTGAGCACACAGACCAACACCAGACTTAAAGAGTGAGGAGGCGCTTCACACACACACACACACACAGAGCATCATCAGTGGAAAGAGTTCAATGGAACACACCTTTTTTAAAGGCATACTGTGCAGGAATTGTTCATTGTATGTAAACACAATATCCAATCTTGCCCTCTCCTCCCCATCTAAAAACTCAGATTCACCCTCGCTTTGAAACAAGCTTTGTCCGCTTGTTGTTTCTCCTCACTAGATTACGTTTTTCCAGCACTGTGTCTGTTAGTTTAGCAGTTTTGTGCCCAAAGGGTGATGCTCAGAAGCGTTTCAGAAAACTGCTAAATAAAAATGAGAAAACACAGGCAGCTATAGGGTGAAAAATGCATAGTACCAACTTCTCAATAACAAGTAAGCCCTGTCCTGAATCATACCCTGCTTTTTGTCTATTTTACTCTAAATGGGACCGAAATCCACTAAATGAACATCATGCTGTATTGAAGAAGACTTCAAACTAGTCATTGAAACCATAAAATTGTTTTGAGAATGTTTACTGATGTAATAAATCAAGTGAAAAGTAGGGTCATTTTCTCATAGACTTCTATACAGTCTGATTCCTTTTTGCAGCCCTGCAGGCCATTAAAAAGACTGCAGGTTTAAGGTACTCCTGCATTGGCTTCACTTTTCAGATCCAGACGTTGCTGCTTGCACTATACATTTATTTCTTTCTTTTTTTGCATTGAATACATTTAAACAGACAAGATGTTTGAAAGGATCCGTTGATGAAGATGATTCTGGCGTTCATGACAGCAGGTCAAACTACTGCCAGCTGTGACCAGATGTATATTAAAAACTGTCAAGATTGAGTGACAAACCGCCAGTAGTTAAACCACTCAAACGTCACTTCAAAGAAACGAGAGTATGGAATTCGTATAACCCATGGCAAGACTTTCCCACTCGAACTGTGTGCAACAAAGAATACTTGTTTACTGTCCAACATCCACATGATGTCACGCAGCCGTTTCTGTACGCTACAATGGCCCTACTGTACGGAGAGTCATATTCCTCTTTCTAGCCCCAATATGAGTCCATATTACAGACTCTCATGGGGAATTAACCGCTCATTTCCTCAGAATGACACGATTCAGCGTTCTGCCCAAACCATGTAAGAATTCCTCTTTGATGAAGAGAAGCTATGAGACACCAAACCACGGAGCAGCAAGTCTCTCATTGGCTCTGTTTGTGTCCCTGCTGCTGCTTAGGAACCAGCCCACAAGGTGAGCTCCTGAACCGGCGGCTTTAATTAATTAGTAGCCTTTACTGTTGGGAAGTCGTCACAAAAGAATGGTTTCTGTCTGACACTGTCGCTCGACCGACATTCAACATCTTAATGAGATGCGGTGCAGTTTGTGGGAACAGCAGTTAAAGTGAGGAATTTACTTAATTACAATACACAGTTTATGATTTTTTTCAGCTGTGCCAAGGCAAAACATCACACCCTTGCAAACATGTGCCAGAAACATGTGAGATATTCTTAGAACTCAACACCTATAATTAACTAAAACCACTTTAACGACCACGCACAGCCTTATTTAAGCAAACATTTGGGCCCTCCTTTACAAGAGTTTGGGTTCTGCCAGTAAAGCAACATGAAAGGAAATATCTGAGTCATGTGGATTTCTAATGTGTCAGCACTTCAGCCGTATATGCCTTCCACGGAAAAATGTACAGTACTCCGCAGAAGCCAACTAAAGCTGTGTTTCCACTCAGTGTTATCTGCTGCAGCAGATAACTGCACTATTACACAACAGAGGAATCTTTTAAGGATGGTGCTTTTTCTTATGAATTCTGTGCCATAAAGATAATTAACGGTTCATCATCAGATTGGAATGCAATGGTATAATTATTATTCCAAGATAACAGTAATTCTGGCAGTCAAAGTGAGTTTAATAATGAAGTCAGTGGACTTTAGTATCAACTTGGCCAGAGTTAATAGATTAACATAATATCAACTGTTTACTCACTATGATAAGCATCTATGCTTGCAACTTAGCAACAATAAACACAGTGTAACAGCCCTCACCTCCGAGTATAAACATGACATCACCGTGAACTGATAGTGTGATGTTGATAATAAACATTAGATCTGTTGGTAACTATGTTCCTTTTCATATTAGGTACATCGATTCATTCGATTTCTGCCCACCACTTGATTTCGAAGCAACAATGATGCTTTATAAAAAAATTAGTTGGTTAACATTTCAAAGTTTGACCGAGCTCGGCTAACGCTACCTGTGTTGCCAGATTTTGCAAGAGTGTGCTCCTGAGACACAGAATTTAGTGAATTTTCTCCTAACTTGTCTGTCTGTCATTTTAATATCAAAATGTTCACAAGTCATAACCTGAACCAACGTTTATTGTAATCCATAGCCGCTAGTCTCCAATTCATAACTCTTCTCTTAACTCATAATCGACACGAATGGGAGGAAAAAACAAGCATTGCACTTCCTGTGTGGTCCTCTGACTTGATCTTTGCTTGTGTTGTATGAACTCCCAAATGTACGTCACTTTGGATAAAAGTGTTTGCTAAATGGCATTGTAAAACCGTAAAATGCAAAATGATTATGCATGTTATTGTTTAAATTTAAGGCCAATGTTAAGAGAGACTCTTTCACCTGCATTCCTACTTTACCACCCACAGCTGTGCAGTTCAGAGGACTGAGGAGATTGTTGCATTCTGCATGTACATGCAGATTTTGGAGGACACACCTGACACAAATTATGACCTTTTCAAAACCTTTTGAAGTGGACTTGGGTGCAGATCAATCAACCGTGTCAGGGTAAAGATTCAAGTCTAAATTCAAGGGAAACTCATGTCTGATCAAGTTGATCTTCCAGTGAAGGGAAGTTTACACCACAGCAACAAGTACGACAGTAGCAACTAGCAAATACAAATGATAAGATCAAAAAGAGAGGAAGAATAACAAGCACTTTTCCAAGGAGAATTTTAACACTGCAAAAGGAAGCAGAGTGCGGAGCTGTTTTTCCACGTTGAGTATTATTGAAACAGATACGAAGGCAACCTGTGTCCCTTTTGTTCAAACTCTGCACACAGCAGGTCAGGACCGTCTCGGATGGCCTTGGCCTTCCAGAGGACTCACATTCTGTAAATACCTCAGAGTATTTTGCTGCTAAATTAAGACACCTGTCGAGCCGTCTTTACTGGCCATGTGGCCAAAACTTCCATACCAGACAACAATAAAAGAAGGTAATCCTGTTTCTATTAAATTCCTATAAACTTGAGCTGACACAGAAGGAAAAAGGGGAATTTTCCTCCAAGAGAAAGGACACAAATGCTCTCCAAATATTGTAGTGTCCCTCCAGCTCGACTGTCATTATAGTTGTGGAAGGTTTTGCTGTATTTTTATGGACAAAGGACTTGTTACACAATGACTCACAATTGCTGGATAAAAAGCAGAATTGCTAAATATTTTGAGGATCTTATATTCAGCACTAATATAAGACTAAAGTTCAAGACCCAAAAACTAAATATAAACTGATCACTTGACACATATTAAAGGTCAATTAAAGATAAACAAGGAATCATCCTCCATGTTGTTGATACTTTGCACAATACACCATGAAGTCCATTTCCCTAAAAGAACAGTAATATCCAATAACAAGACTTTAGCAAACAGGAACCAGAGAGGGTCAAACAAAACATCTTCAAGGACAAAACAATAAATTATTGTAAACATGCCACACCATTACACAAAGCAGACGCATTCAGGATGACACCCGATCCCCTCTGCATGAACACCAAACAGTCTGAACTTTCTAGAAGTCTCTTTTCTCCAGGACTGAGCGCGTCTCTGGCCTTGGCTGTTTCACCATGTTTATGATTACAGCAGGCGGAAGAGTTTATTTTCCCGTTCTCCTCTGTCTCCACAAGTTAAATGATTACTTCTGCATGTAGACGTTCAAGAAGACTGATGCCTTCCCTCTGTACTGAGTGCATGTGGTCACGGGGTAATACATCTCCAAGTGGCAGCGCTGAGGTTGTTTTCTCTCAAACCCACGACTGGAGCCAAAAAGTTTACATTCTTTGCGGGGTCTCTCCCACTGGGTGACATCACAGTCCAATGAACGCTTTACATAAACTGAACTTCCAAATCTTCACTTTAATGACTCATTACTACATTGGCAAACAGGGCTGAATATAAACACTTTGCCTCGAGCAGAAGCCAACCGTAAAAGCTGTTGTAAAATAAATTGGAACTTGGACGAGTAGCGTTCGCTGACGGCAGTCTGTGGAGATTTAAACAGGCTGTGCAAAGCTTAGGATGGGCCTTTAAATCATTTAGATACATTAAATCACTTGACATCATCCTGAATGTCTTAAGGTGTATTTTTTTAACTTTAAGTAATACGGACAGAGTGAATAAACCCTTTTGTTTCTGATCATTTCTTTTAGCCAAGAGAGGACATAAAGTGATCCAAATCAGGGTTCCTACACCTTTTCCAGAGTCAACTCAAGCACCTTCAAGGCATTTTTAAGGCGCATTTTTTTACACAGTACACACCGTTTATACAGTATACTTTACTTCTCCATCAGTGTAAATTTGATGTTATTTTGCTATCAACAACCAACGATTTGTGACATCACTCTCCAGAAGGGAAACAAGTATATCCTGAATTTACAGCACTTTCAAGCACTTGAAAACACCACATTAAAACACCACATTAAATTTCCTGCACCCACAGGAAGCCTGTGATATATACTTTTGGGTGGGAAAAAAACCTTTCTGATCACAAATCATTTGACTCTGCCAAACATGAAATGCTTCAACTGGCGTCCCTGATTCAGGTGCGGCCAGAGCTGAAACAGGTTTAATCCCCTTAAAGAGGATGTAAGTCTCGTAAAAGAGATTACGTAAGGAAAATCATTTCTACCACACTGGAGCCATAAAACCACGATTTGTTTGTGTATCCTGCAATTTTTTCGGTGCTCATCGAGGCTGGTGCCCGAGGATGTTTTTGTCGACATGCTCATCACAGCGTTCGTTTGGCATCGTACCATCATAAACACTTAAAAATACACATGGTATACTGAAACTGTGCTGTGAATAACTTTAACAATTCTGGGCAACACACACAGTTTAACTCTGTAAGAACATTGCTTTGTTAGCATGGTTCTTTCGAAAATTGGTCTCTAAATTATGTTCCCATACAACATAACGGCGTTGCTAATTTTGTTTCTACAGAAACATGTTTTCCCCCTGATTATGTTTGTTTTTGACATATCACATTTACATCTATAAGGTGGAGTTCCGAATGGACGGATGGGTCAAATAAACATGACAAACATATTTATATTAACCCGAACCATTATATTTTCTTAAACGAACCAAGTAGTTTTGTTTAAATTTACAATGTTTACCTCATATGTTTAAGACTGGTGCTGTAATCCAAGGGGACTTATGTTTACCCCGTAACAAATTGGCAATAATTTTGTTGAATGGGAACATAAATTGTTCAAAGATAGGGAACCACAAATCTTAAAGACCTGGGAATGCTGACCTTTTTCTGGTGAGTGGCTTAAAGAGACAGACGCTAAAACAGAGCATCTCAGATAGAGGCTGAATAGATGAAAAGATGCAGCCGCCGTGAGCAGTTAGAGAAAAATAAATGTTTTTTGGACACTAAAGCATGTAAACATGTTCTAGTAGAAACCGAAAATACAAGTATGAATGTGAAATTGAGCATAATACATCCCCTTTACGATAATTTATTTGAGCAGATGGGTACTAACTCTGTTAGACAACTGTGAGATTAATTTGTCTTGAACTCTTTATTCTCCGATCCAAAGAGTTGTCAAGGATTTCCATTCCTGAGTTACTCCTTCTGTCTCACTTTTTTTTGTCCTATTAATCAGGTCAGTTAATCTTAAAAGCTTTCTGTAGGAGCCAGCAGGAGATGATGCAGAACTGATCTCACTTTAACTCTTTGCAGATGATACACTCCTCGTGCTCGGAGAAAGTCCTAAATCTACAAAAAAAGGTTCTTTAAGGTCATTTGGCTCTGATGAAAGACGATCAACACGCTCTGTGTTATCCTGTGAAATCACCGCCTCTGGCACCCTCAGATATGACCCATCCACATGTTGAGAGTCCACAACTACTTTCAGCTTTCCTGGGGGATTTAGGGATTTATTCTAGAAAAAGGCGGATACTTTTTCTCCAAATAAAAGTCGATTTAGGCAGCATGGATAATGAACAACAATTAGGTTGAGGCTATAAAGTAAGACAAAGGCCACTGTTAGGATACACAACTCTTCCACATGATGGATAAAAATTGAGACCAGCAGTTTGCTGACAACCATGACTTCATTGTCCCATTACCTGAGCCACTGAGGAGGACTTCTTATTGGCTAAAGATGACATAAGTGCACATTTCAGCCTGCACTTCACTTTCTCCTAATCCTGATAAAGTAGACAGGTCTGCCTGTGGCTCTTTGTGCCCAACGCTCTTTAGTGCTGTTATTAGCTGCAATTCCCAAAGATCTGAACCAGATGTGGAGACGCTGCGAGGTCAGTGTCGGCCAGGGGTCAGGTCAACATGGGATCATGAAAACTACTCTCTCCTGTCTTCTAAATAGGTGTAATACTACCACTTCCCCTGCAGGGAAAAAGCTCTCAGGGAGAGGAGATGCTGAGATCTAACGACAAAGATAAGCAGGTCACAGAGCGGCGGGGTATAATAGTTGGAAATCCTGGCGTTATGCACTGCTAAGATGAATTATTCTTTGGCAGTCGTAGGTAGGAGGGAGGAGGACGGGGGGTGTGCAAATTGGAAATAGTTCCCTTCTCTATGCCAGCTGTCAAACTTAACTTGGTGATGTGTGGTGGACTCAGAGAGCTGAATGTTGTCTTTTCATGGTGTGAAATAAAGACATCTGCACTGGAGCATTTCTAATGCAACACAGGATGTGGCTGAAGTGCATCTCAGGCTCAGCCCGGACATTTTCATGCAAACACTCTGATATCCAGCATATCTTTGTTTCTCACACACATACATACAGTGCACACACACATAAACAGTGCCACATAAGCACACGTTTACTGCAGAGCCGCCCTGGGACCATCGCCCTGCAGGCTGACGACAGCGGAGCAGGTCTGGATAAACAATCAACACTTCTAATTGAATTTTACAGGAAACAGCTGTGGGGTGAAAAAGGCAAACAAACTGCCCTCAAAAGATGAATGATTCTCCCTTCTGAGGAGGGCTGCAGGATGTGGAGCAGGATCAAAGATTTACATTTTTAAATTAGACTGATAAGCTCAGTCTGCGTAAAGGAGATGTGATAAATTAGATTTACTTTAATTCATTTATTTATCAAGAACAATGCACATTAATTAACATCATAATGATATAAATGTATTGGATTTAACCAAAAGGCTAATTCTCTCTGCCGATTGACATCACACATAAGAAACAGGACATACAAAAAGCAAACAAAACAATTTTTACAAAGTTTAAAGTGACTACAGTTCATCCAGTTGAACTGAGGGCTGAATAATTTGATCAATATATCTGCAGAATATTTCCTTGTTCAACTAATTATTTGGATCAAACATCAGATAATAGTGAAGCATCTTCAAATAGCTTGTTATGTCCAACAAAAAAAACAAAAGATTTTAGATTTATTAGAATAGAAAACCATCTAATTCACATTTGAGAAGCAAGAATCTGCCATCGAGTTATCCAAGATTTTCACAGTAAACAACATTAACGCCTGAACCGTACAGTTGCGATCTTCTTTCCTGCTATTATTCTCCTGAATTGTTGTCACTGCTTTACACAAGAACCCAGGTTAATCATTTGAGGCTGCACAGGAAATCTATACGATCACCAATGTGCTCTTCACCAGGCCAAAGGGGGCGCAGGAGGCGTGTGACCCTGCCGTGGCTCTGAACAGGCCCCCTGCTGCTGGGACCACAGTGCAGCAGCCACACACCAAATACCACAAACCCTCTGACATAGAGGACAGAAACCTTAGCAACTTATCACTTTAATACACGACTGGGCCCCACAGATTAGATATCTATTTAACTATACTGTGTACATTTATGCTGTTAAACTTCAAATTTAACTGCTGACAAAAGCTTTTTTCACTATTCTCACATGCGCTACATTCATACATCACAGTGTTTTGCCTCCTTGTATGCACCATGGCAATGTAGGAATAGATTGGGCAAGGGACAACAGATCAGATGGCGGTAATGCAACACTTATGGATGCCAACTGCCATAAAACTCATCAGAGGAAGAAGAAGAACGACAGATGTACGTGGACACAGTGGAAGATAGAGTTCTTGTATGCATTTAATATTCAAGTTTGCATCATTTCAGCAAGTTTATGCATAAATACTAAACCATAAACCAGTCACAGATTCAAATACATTATAAGCTGTTGTGATTGGTTCACTCAGTTCATGTGAAAGCGTCTTTCATCAGATGGTATTAACCCTTAATGTAACGTGCTTCTCCCTGCAATGTTACTGCTGTTGCTCACAACACAGCTGTACCTGCATTTTCCCTGAAATTGGAGGAACCGATTTCCCTGAAAATCGATCTCTGCTCCAACTCACTTATAACCAGTTGCAGGAAAGGTCCTGCACATTTCAGGGATGCACTGCATGTGTGGAAAGAGCTTTAGAAAATCACTCCATTTTCCAGTGTTTTCCACTACAGAGTTGACTTCCTGTACCCTCGACCCTCTTTGTGGTTTCTGCAGCTCTCCACTTCCTAGAAATGATGTGCCGAGGACAGAAGCAACCTGAGACGTGAGCACAATTTATAGCTCATGGTTGTGTGGAACAAGCTGTGAGGTGGATACAGGAGAACTCAGAAAACCTGTCAAACGTTTTACTCTTTGTGAGGACTAAGAGGTTGACTTACAGCTGTGCCAGTAGCTCTGTCAAAGCCAAATCTGTATTTAGTCACACTCAGAATAAATCCTGAACTGGCTGCTGCTTTATGTGAGTAAATACTTTGGAGGAAACAAAATGAACTACACCACAAGTCAGTACACTGGCCCTTTATATTCCCCCCATTTTAACAGCTAGGTGTACAGTTTATAAGGCACCCATGGGTGTTAGAATAAGTCAACAACAAAGATCAATATGTTCTTCCCTTCAGCATAAAAGTCTCTCTGATGCCACCACTGCTGGTTTACAGCGAACTGTTTGTCTCAAGCAGTACATCCCCGAAAAACGTCCAAAGTTGACTTAAGTATTTTTCTCGGAAAGTCAGAACAGGAAAACCCATTTGTACTCTCTGTGTGTGTGTGTGTGGGTGTCAGTTAAATATTTTCATCTTTTTCCCGATTTGATGGAAAAGAAGAAGTGACCGTGTCTGCTGTGTAGAAGATAACATGACGGATAGACGTGGTCTCTCTGCTCGCACCCCCGCAGCAGCCAACACATAGTTCAAGTCACTAGTGAAGCTGAACAGATGCCTGGCAAACTCTGCATTTTCCATCCCAGCCCTGATTTCTCCACTCAGACACCCGGGAGTCTTTGGCCAGACTGATAATCACCAAACACAAAGAATAATACACACACAGTGAAACTGTCTTCGCTGCCAACTCTTCAGTTACTGAAATACAGAAATCCACACACACACACACACACACATATATGTGTATCTAAACGCTGTTCTCCAGCTGGTTGGATTAAGAAAGTGGATCTTGGTCCAAATCCTCCCTTTTGTGACAAGATATTCTGATCTTCCATAAATTGAGAAAACACTGCGGTCACAATGGAGTCACTGTGATAAATATTTCTCAATTAATCAAGAGTTTGGAACGTGAATAAAAAAACGTCCTGGTTGCCGTCAGCTCCTGCGTCTGGCCGGTGTCCTGTTCTGTCCGGCCTCACATTCACACATGCCAGCGCTTGACAAAGTCACCTCCGAGCCAAGTCCGTCTCCCTTCCCCAACCTGCTGCTGTCTCGTCCCAGCAGCAGCGTTTTCAGCAGCGACCCATTAGCCGCCTCCTGCCTCCTCCTCTCCTGCAGCCGTTTAATTGTTAATCAGGGCGAGAACAATATTGGTGTGTTACGCCACTGCATGCCCCCACATTCCTGTAGTGCGTTATCCACTCAGATCCAGTCATGCAGAAGGCCTTTGGCACAGCCAAGTGCCACAATGTCTGGCTGTCTGGGCAAAGCACAGCACTGCACGCTAGGTCAGGAGAGCCGGGAGGGCAGCGTGCTGGCACTGCAGGTGTGTGCAGAGGAGACGGTGATGGGAAGTTATCCACTGTCGGATCCATTCACCGATCCCTGTTTTTCAGTTATCAATATGTTTGGAAATTTAATGAGAGATCACTTGAAAGCACTTGAGTCATATCTAAACAATTCTGATGTTTTACTGCCTGGCAAGTAGAAGCAGATAATAAACGCCTTAATCTCATCCATCAATGAGCACTTACACTGATGCGATCATCTCCAGTTCTTATGCAAGAAACAGGCGAGTGAAATTTACTTTTTCAGCTCTGCCTTCTTGCGAAATAGGCAAAAGTTAGACACTAAAAAATGTCTGGTTCAGCGCTTGTTTGACCTGAAAGACAATATGTTGAGTTGGCTTTTCAGTTTCGCAAGCTAGGTCGTATTTGCTGATGGTGATGACTTCAATCCACCCTCTCGTCCAAATTAGGTCACTTCTGGCTTCAAAAAACCAAGATGGTGACAACCATCAAATGCCAAACTCAAGACTTGAAAACCACAAACCAGTGGGTGACATCACATGTAACTAATCCCTCTCAGCATCACTCTTCATCCACTCGAAGTGTGAGTCAGTATCTGCAGAGACCCTGGGCACTTAAAGATGATTAAACTTGCTTCAGTATATTGTGGCTTCATGCTCAACATGCTGAGCAACTTTATGCATCATAAACTCTTAAATGACCTTTGAGTCACAGTCTTCATTCCCTTCACTCCAGCATGTGTTTTTCTACACTTTCTACTGTCATGTGCTCCTGCACGTCTTCCTGTCCCGCTCCCAGTCACTTTGCTAATAGGATAACCGCAACACGACCCCGCCGATACATCAAACACATAAATCTGACTTGGCGGCGAGCAACCTGCCTGCCTCTGAGTACATGGCAGCGTTACTGCTTCCTCTATCCAATCCAATGACAGGGCTCACTCTCCGTCTCCTTTGATCAACTTATTATCAGCTGCAGATGACAATAACATCATCTGTGATTCCCATCCAGTGCTGTGAGCTCCGTCTGTACAAAATCTCTTCATTTTCCACTCAAATGTTCAGCACGTCCAACATTCCTCGCTGGGGTTCAAGATGGAAACAGATACGTCGCCCTCACGCTGCTGCGTGTTTGGCTAATTCTTCCAATTTCTCTCACTAAGCTGGAATGAGAAGATAAAACAAATCACAGCAAGAATGCACCAAAGAGTTCTATCATCACCAGCCCCTCCACACATACACACTCTGAACCTTTAATTACATCCCAGCCAGCAGATTTTATCTCTCCACGTGGCATCTAAGGCCATCTACGTGAGCCACGAAATCCCCGCCGAGTTGTAATCGAATCATCGCACTCACAGTGGAATCATGAATGGGTCGGACTTTGAAGAAGGAATTCCAGAGGAGACTCACAACATCAGCAGGCGTCAGAGACGGACCTGACCCGCGGTCACCTTTAACATCGTGCTGGGAGACACGGGGAAGTTCTCAAAACAAAATGACGAAGGGGCAGTTATTGAGTTATGTGTCCCAGTTTCCCAGGACTTTTCTACTATACTGTAAAAATAAAAAAATAAAGAAAATATGGGTAAAAGTCTGGCAGCAAAAGTGACGAAACAATTAGCACACAGTACAACAGTAAACACAATAACAGTATTTTTAATATTATATTTCTTAAAAAATAAGGAAAATATACAGTAAATACCTATACTTAAAAAAAAAAATATCTATAGAATATCTTACA
>CAFUXE010001152.1:78673-100521 GCA_903364295.1 Serranus cabrilla
TTTTTTTTTTTTTTTTTTTTTTTTTAAATAAATTTAAAGTTAAACCGAAAGTTGGCTTCATTTTACATTCAGCTATTTGATTTGTATTTTTACATAAAATTCCTCGTAATTTAACATGAAGACTATTCAGAAATGTATCATACTGTAAAAGAAATCTATAATGTCCCATTATGTTAATTGACCGATTTCAATGTCTATTTTGTAGTTAATATTCATAATAAAAGTAATTCTTTTTTTTTTTAAAGGCATTTGTACTTGAAAAAACTAAGAAAAACCCTTTAAAATAATACAATACATTTATGGAAAATAAAAATATATATTGAAATAAATATTAACATAAATTTCACAGTGCAGATTCAAATAACAGTCATCTTACGTTTCGCAGCTCTCTGCTTGGAGCTTGTTTCCTAACAATGAAACTATATTTACATCGTGGCTCCAAATGTCTTTCCGGCCTCAGACGTGGGGTTAAACTGGGCGTACAGGACGAGCTCGTCAACAGGGTCATTATGGAGCATCATCACCCCCTTAATTACTGGGAAGTGCTGTCCTGATCTCCCTTCTCATCTGGGACAAAGAATCATTATCAGAAAGGATATAATTGTTGGCAGACTTGTAAAGCGAGCTGTCAAACGAACCCCATTACGGCTCTGAGATGTAATGTGAGAGAAACACAAATACACACATAAAGTCTATGTGGCTGTCCCCGGGCGCTGCATCCAGGTTCCTAAATATCCGAATGGGTCGTATGCAGACGACATTTTGGATATTTATTTGTGCAGAAGATGTGTAAATAAAAACTTGTTTGCAGCTTTGAGGTGTTTGAGCTCAGTTTTCACAGTCAGTTTCATTTAATTTCCCATTAAGGAGCTTGTTGTTGTTGTTAAAGTGATCTTATCCTACTCTGTGTGACTGGATCGTATATATTATGTATCATGTTGTTCCATTAAACTCACTGAGTAAAATATTCAAACCCAAGACTCCCTGGTTTCGAGGCTGCATCTTTCAATCAAATAAAATACTTTCGATGCCTCCTGCAGACACATTTCATACACAGCCAGAATTCACTCACACATATTTGGTATCTTTGGAAACTTTGGGGTCTCCTCTTGAAGTTATAAGGTTTTTAAGATTTTTAGCTACACTGCAGAGTGGGTCAGCTGGGTGATTCATTTCCTGCATCTGATTATGCATTCTGCAATGTCAAGCTGACTTTAACCAGCAAATGAGCGAGGAGCTCCGAGCACTGGGAACACAGAGGGAAGCTTAATAAACTACCCACACTGGAATGACACAAAGAGAGTTACAAATTCCCAGTGTTGCCCTTTAGGGTTAATTATTTTTAAGTGATTTCAAAGGCAAAAAATCCAGATTCATAGGATATGACCTCCACTTTGACCAAGGAACCAACTGAAAGATCCTCTTGCAAAAGAAAAAATTGAGGAATTGCAAATTAGCTACAACTTACACAGTAAGAGTCCAACTAAACACAAACAGAAGAAGTGTTTGCAATTCATGCCGTACTTTTAAAACCAAATTTGTTCCTGGATATTTGTGTTATGATTTTTATCTGAATCTCGCTCAGTTTTTCATAATCAAAATAAACATTGATTCATTCACCCCTTCTTTCACAATCACTTCTTGGAACAGCAGTGGGAGCCATCAGATTAAGGTTATAGAGGCTGGAGATAGGATCTTTTTCCGCCCCTCGGGGCACTTTGGGCCTTTGATCGCTCTGCAGTGGGCAGCTGAAGTCGAGCTGCAGCCGGAGGCAGAGATCACTGGAGGCCATCAGGGTGCAGCCCAGTGGCAGCTACAGAAGTCTCCCTTTAATACCTGCATGAGGTGGCGTGTCTCTCTTTTTTTAGAAAAGCAAACAGACCACAACAGGAAAATAAAATATTTGCCAGGCTAAATGATGGGCGAGCTGGGGACGTACGCAGCGGCAGTGAGGAGAACAGTTGGTGACTGTGGAGGCTCGTCTCACAGGCCCAATGGCAGCATTGTGCCAGAGGCTGTCAGGAGGAGGGCGTGTGACGCTGGAATGTGCAGGAATGTTATTTATTTTTGCAAACACCACCAAATACCCCCGATACTAACACACACGTGAGGGCGCCTGCACACACACACAGAAGATTCAGATACTCCTGCACACACTGACTGGTCTGATGTGCTCTGATCGGCTCGGCCAATGAGACGGCTCCAGCTCGGCCTCTCCTTACCTGCAGCTACATCAACATCAGAGCTCTCAGCCTTGATGTGCTGCCATGTAGTCAGTTCATAAAGACGTCAACACGCCGGGAGACGCAGGGGACGCCGAAATAACGATCTGCTTCAACATTCATGAGTCTTTGTTGTGGGAAAAGAAAAACTAACTGTGCCATTTGTTCTCCAAACAGATGTTAGAGAAATCATTTTTTTTTTAACAAAAGATTAGTAATATTTTTACAACTGGGCGAGGATCTGTGTGAGGCCGTGTCTGCGCTCATGTCTAGACAGGAGTGTGCACTTTTATGAGAGGATCACATCAGCTTTTATTCTCTCTCTCTGCTGGAGAAATGATTGTCTTCATATTTTTCTCAAACAGTAGACAGTAACAGGGTCGATTAGCTCCCCACTACGTCTGAACGAGGGAAGCTGTGTGTCATCGCCCCGGCATTTGGACAGTGAAAGTGGACTTGTGAGGAGACGGTGCCAGCTTCCCAACCGAGCTCCAACTGGGTGAAAATGTCACTCTCATGCTCACATGGAAGCAAAAGTCAAGTAATACTCAGCCACAGCCTGAGCTAAATATTTGTACATATGAACATGTGATGATTGCTGTATGATAGTCACACAAACGTGTCCTGAAGTTGAACCCTGACCAGGCTGTTGAGGGACGGATGCAGAAAGACAATTTCTCTACAGGACTCATTGTATCATTGTTGCAATCACACATCTTATTGTCTGCCTGCATGCTGAATGAATGAAGTGTTTGTAAAGCTCAAGTTCCACTCTTTTCATCTGTCGGAAGTCCACAATAATAGTCCCCATAAAAGGACACTGGGAGACATTCAGGATGTTCCCGTTTCAGCTTTTATTCTTCCACACAAAACAAAAACCTGCAGTAATACTTAATGGATCGACTCACAACAAGGAGGGTTTCCAACTCCCTCTAAATAAGGAGCTTTGGATAAAGATATCCATCAAATGGGAGTCGTTCATCCATCTGTGATACTACAAATACAAAACCGATGGCAACATCAAACCCACTCGCTCCTCAGGGACGAACACAGCACACAGAGTCTGAATCAGCAGTTACACTTTGTTCCCAGCTCTCCTGTTTTATCTGTCTCTTGGGTTGTTCCCACGCCTCGCGCTCAACATTGTCCCAGGCAAAGGATGGATCTCATGGGAATCACTGATCTGGAAATCTGTGTAAATGTCAAGCAAATAAAGTAATGCCTAAAGAGTGTGTAATAGTGGCAGTTTAGGAGTTTTGCAATGATGCAAAAGCCCTGAATCTCTTATTTGCTCCTTGAGTTACACACAATCTTCCAGAAAGCGCGTTGATATCGCTGTGGATGTGGGATGAAGCAGAGAAAAGGAAGAAAAAGTATTTGGAGCTACCAAAACAGAGAAATCCACAAACATTTGCTCAGAAATAACACTGCACACAGAGGAGCCATAAAAACCAGAGTGCGGTTGTAAACAAAGGACTGAAGCAAGTGCACAGACATCTGTAGAGTCGAGCGGCTTTGATCCAGCTGCCGTCCTTGATCTACCTGCAACTAAACCGAATGTCAACACCTGATGAAGCCTTTGACCTGCGAGTGATACACGACACAGACACATGTAGTGCAGGTTACATCACACAGCAGTGTGGGATGAAAACTCTGCATCAGGGTTATTGATATTCTGATATAATCACCTGGACTCACAGCTCAGCTCTGGGCTGTGACTAACCATTACTTTCATTATCAACTATTCTGCCAATTGTTTTCTCGATTCATTGCTTGGTTTATGAAATGATAGAAAAAAGTGAAAAATGTCAATCCAAGTTTCTTAAAATCCAGGATGATGTCTTATAATGTCTTGTTTTGTCTGTCCAAAACCCAAAGACACTCAGTTTAATATGATATAAAACCAGAGAAAAGCAGAAAATCTTCATATTTGAGAGGCTGAAAACAGCACTTTGTCAATTTACAATTAATGAATTGTCAAAAGATTATTTTGTGTTGCTCGACTTATCACCTGATATTTGCAGCTGCAATGGATGATATGCATTATGTGCATGTTTTTCCTGTATTTAATGTTAATTTTAATGTTATTTTGCTCAAATTGTACACAATTTTGTTCTGTGCTTTTGTGTATTCTTTACTTTTGCTGTCAACTTTGAAATAAAATGTATCGCTCAACACTTTTAAATATCAGCCGAATTATAGCCATAATCCTCTAGTTTGCTTCACATTATGTAACTGCAATAAGCAAGTATTTGCATTTCTTAAAATATCAATATCTGGGCCTGGAATTACATCATTGTTTAAAGTTTACTCCTGCAAACTGTTGCAGGATTCTCTCAATTGTTGCTCATGTTTTGTGACATGTGTCATGCATGTGGTTATACTGAACATGAGTTTAGTCCTGACACATGTGTAGTGAAGTTGACCGCTCCCCTCATCACGGTGCATCAGGTTGCTGGGCAGCAGCAGCAGCTGATGAAGACTGTCGCAGTAAAGTCAGATAAATAATTCCCCGCTGAGGGGACAACAGTAGTCCTCATTCAGAGGTGCAGACCCCCTCCCCCCTTACCTTCTGATAAGCCAGCTGCAGATAGTTGTAGGGGATCCTCCTGTTGAAGTCCTGCACTACATCCTCGCTGACTTTGTGCATAGACTGAATGCCAACTTTCTCCTCGATGCATGCGTTCATGCACGCCGCCCTCCGCAGCACCACGTCGGGGAAGCGCAGGTCCGAGTAGCTTTCATCAAAAGGATGCTGGTCCTGGCACCTCAACCGGCACCGGACCTTGGTGCGGCGGACCTCCCTGTGGCTGCTGAGCGCTGCCTCCATGTAGCGCACCACATCGGTGTAGTCGTTGTTGTAAAACGCCTGCACAGCCGAGTCGTACAACAGGTCGTAAGGCTCCAGAAAGGCGGCTGAGGATGACAACGCGACGGTGAGCAGGACGACTGAGCAGATAGCGGCCGGGGGAAAGTTTCCATCCATCCTCTGCTTCGGTTCAGACGGAGGAGCGACAGGCGGAGAGGGCACACTGTCAGTCAGCGACAATCAGCTGAGACTCGTCGTAGAGTCCATTTAAAAAGCTCCTCGCGCTGATTACACCCAGGACTGCACCGGACCAGGGCGGAAATAATGTTGCTTTAGTCGGGGACACACATTTTGTTATGACCCCTCTCCGGCTCCGCTGACTCCTCCCCTCCAAGACATGAATGGCCGGAGTACAATCACAGCCGCGCGGGGACCACAAGGGTCCTTCAGGGAGTCTCGTGGGTCGCCCTGAACACGAGAGATAAAACGTTTATTTCATTTCAACACGTGATTTTAAAAAGCTCATTTAAAAAAACAACTTTGATTAGTTTGTTTCATTAGACAAATATTACCTTTTCACAGTTTCCTACACATAAATGAGAAAACACAGATAAAGTGTCTTCTCTCTCAGGCTGGATGAAAGGACTACAAAAATGCCTGAAAACAAACTTTCCTCTGTTGAACAAACTGCACCAAATAAACAGAAACTCCCTCATAGACCAGACAGCAATACATTAAATTAAAAATGTGACTATTTAAAATGATTTAAATTGGATTCATTAAACTTTTATTGGGTAAATAATTATTATTACAGCTGTATATTTACGTAAAATTTGTTTTCCAGTAAGTAAACAACTTTTTATATATATTATATTCTTTATAGGGATGAATTTGTACCACGGCCCTGGGAATAAAGAAAAAATGCCATTTTGTTCATTAATGTGCACTCTCCCTTTTAAATAAACTAATACATTATAACACCAAATAATAAGTAGATAGTGTTTTAGTGTTTCCCTCTGCACCACAATCTATTATATCAAGACATGCATGTACTAACATACTGTCTTGTCTTCTGGAAGTTTCGTAAGTGTTCAGAGTCAAGACGATCAGACACAGTCCAGTTAAAAGACTCTGTCTCCCTCTGGAGGCTGTTTCATTGAAAAGCACTTGGCTGATTTAAAACCAAACACTCTTTAAATAGACATGCGTGAATCTTAAATAAATAAACAATACATCCACGTGCTGAGCAAGTGTTAACCCAATACTCTTTGAAGCTACAGAGGTGAGAGAGGTATGCAGCCAAGCAGGTAAAGCACACCTGTGGACCTCTCAGCTAACATACACAGCAGATACTTTCAGCTGGAGGTGTGGACAGATTGAATGTGGAGGAAAGACAGGTATTTGTTTTAATGATCACTGGTTTCATTAAGTTTATTCTGAGGCTAAAACACTTTTATTATCTTAACTGAAATATGTTGTGAGTAAGAGTTTTATCAATGTAATCTAAAAACAAAATTTAACAGCTATACCTTTGACCACTAGGGGGCAGTAAACACCAGCTTTATTGAATGTAAAGTATTTTTACCTGCGGGGTAAAAGCACCTGTACCCAGACTTGCACTTCCTGTCTCAATATCCCAACTTTTTATGTTTTTTTTTTGTTGTTGTTTTTTTTACAATGCTTATGTTTTATGCTACACTATGTGCTGCCATGTATGTTTGTGTGATGCTCTTTGTGAAAAGTAAATATCCTTAAGGACAACAAATATTTATCCCTCTGAAGCCATTTCAGGGCGGTTTTTGCTCTTTTTACATTTTACTCACTGTGTGTATTTCACTGTAATATGTCTTGCAGCTCTATGAAATCAGCACGATCCCGGTTAGTGGAAAGTGGAAACAACTCAGGAATGTCCTTTGTGCAATAGATCATAGTTATAATGACATCAGTGATGAAAAAAGAAAAAACAGAAGTTGAATTTCTCTGGAAAATAAATATTTCTTATTTGAATAAAATGTAATTTTTTTATAAAACACTTTTTCTAGTGCAAAAGAGTGTCATGAATGTTAGAAAAACAAATTTGGTCTCCACATGCTATACATATTGAACTATTGAACTCTACGTACAACCTCTCCTAACCTCTCCTCTCGCCTCTGTGTAAACAGTCTGCAGTTCTGTCTGATTTTCAGTGAATATTTGTCACATGGCCGTTAATCTCAGCAGAATCAATCAGGGCTTCACAGTGTGGCGTAGGAAGGTAGAATTGAATGTTTTTAACAGTTTATAGCTATTCAAAACAGTTCAATAAAGCGGTGAATTTAAGGTTTTAGATAATAAAGCATTGTTTTACTTACTCAAAACCAGTGCTGTTCTCTTGTGGCATAAAATATGCATTAAAAGGTCTCAGTACTCATACATACTGAGGCAACATGACACTGATTCCTCCCTGCAGTTCATCAATGCACTCTGCATGCAACTCAATTTGAAGACCTCAGTATGAATATCTCTACTTCCAGATACTGTACAAGCCCCAAAACACCGACAAGAGATGGACAAAATAACAGGAAACAATACAGCAAACACACCAGAAGAACTACCACAGAGTCAAACCAACCACACAGCTGTTTCTGTCACACTGCAGAAGAAACTGCTGCTGTAAACTGTAAACAATTCATTATTTTAGATAATGCACAAGTGATCTGTATGTAATAATATTGTAGCAGGATCTCTTACTTAAACACATTAAACTTTTTGTTTTTTACAGTCATGTATTGTATTTCGGATGGAGAGTCTGATAGAAAGATTAATAAAACTATAATGTCAGATTAGTGTGTTAAACAGTATGTAGATACATGAGAAGACTTCTTTATTTAGGGTTAACTAAAATGATTAAAAGTCCAAATGTGAATGACTTTCACCACATAAAGAAGCAACATTTATCTTTATTACGTATCATCATGTTGTTGATGTTCTTTTTATTCCTGTAGGGCCAATAAAGATTTCAGTGATATGTTCATGCAGGATGCAAAATATCCGTATATTTCTCTGGGTACCTGTAGAAAACATCCTTCGTGCAACTTGCTTTTTAATCCCATTTTACTTTTACTTTTTTACTTAGAGTGCAGGAAGCATCTGGGCAGCCTTGTGCCATCCCCACGGGACGCTTCTGCGTTACAATTGACATCCGCTGACGACCCGACAATATAATAAATATCCTGCTTTTTGTTGTGTTTCACCTGGAGAATGAAGTTGTTGTTTGGTTCAGTTTGGCTCTGACCAGTGTGACTAACCGACATCATACTTGACTCAGTTTTATGGTATTAGGTTGGAGAAAGCTGTTAAATTTAAGACTGAAGCTGAAGGGATTTTCTTGTGTTAGTGCCAAGATTCACTTGTCAGAAAATACTTTATCTTTTATTGCTTATATATAAATGTTCAAACATTTGTTTAAGTCCTCTTTTCTCTTGTGCAGTCTTCTACTCTTCTTTACTTTATGCTTTGTAAAAATATGAGACGCCCTTTATCTATCCGCTGTGTGAGGTAACGCTCCTGTCTCCAGGTTTCCCAACACTGACGCTCAGCTCGGTTTACTCAGAAACTCGTACTCCTCTTCCAAAGCATTCTCTGCTCTGACTTCACCACGGCAGCAGCTGGAATAACGGATGCCAGTAAATACGGTATTTAGAGGGTAAAACAGCGGCAGATATGAGAGGAAGGAAACTCTCTCAGCGTCAGGAAAGCTCTCATTACTGGAGCCCTGCTCAACACGATCTGTTTGTTGCAGCAAACAGCAACTTCTTACAAATAGAATTGAACCTAATCAAATTCACGTGGTTGATGATTTGTTGAATCTTTGATTGCTGTTTGAGACTTTCTTTTAAGCTACAGAGAAGATATTTGTTACCTTATATGATACTAAAATCCATTGGCATCAGCCGTTACATGATATCTGGTCAGGAAGAGGGTGAAATAATACTGTTATGTTACTTTTTAGTGAGGTAAAAACTCTTTCAAAGGAGTCCCTTGACCTCCTTTTTCTCCCAAGATATGAATGAAAATGTGCTCTATCTTTACAAACATGCCCACGTCAAGCTAATCCTACACAGTTTAAGGCACAAACCACACACCAGTTTTTGTGTTATTCGTGTAGGTTGTATTTGAATGTTTCTGCAAACTGGAGACACTAAACCCCAGTTATTGTATAAATCTGTTGTTGACTCAGGGCTTTAGGTCGGGTTAGGGTTAGGGTTAGTCTGTGATGGTCTTGGCAAAACCTTTATTCAGCACTCAGTGAACCATTTCTGTGTAGATTTTACTTTGTATTGCTGTCCTGCTGGAAGGTCGAGCCACAGCCCATTTTAAGCTTCCTGGAGGCTTCACTTAGAATCTGCTGATATTTTAGGGAGTCCACGATACCTTGAATCCTAACAAGGTGTCCGGGGCCTTTGGAAGGAAAACAAAGATCCACCACCAAACTTTACAGCTGTGATCCTTGGACATTATTTACCAGTGAAACCTTCCTCCTCACAGTGTTTGGGTCCAAAGTAAACACACTTAAAACTTCTTAATTATTGCCCTGATGGTGGAAATGGGTACTTTCAATTGTTTAGAGATTTTCTTATATTCATTTCCTGATTTGAGCAGCTCAACAACTTTTCGCCTGACTCATCACTGTGGTCTTTGTTCTTTCCCATTGTGATGAATGACGGAGGGGATTGGGCCTCATGTGTCACCTCATATTTACACCTCAGTGAAACAGGAAGTCAAGGTCGACCACTTTAGAGTTCCTAATGTAAAAATCTTAAATCATATTTTAGATCGGGTGACCAAACGTCCTCTTTTACATCCTGTCCGGTGTAAATAAGGTAAACCGCAAAGACAGTTTTTCACAGCTTGTTGTGCTTTTATTCACTAATGGTGCCAATAATTGTGGCGGGCACCGAGTTTAACAGAATACAGGTTAAACCAGAGTGAAGAAACTAGATTTTATTTCTCTTTTCACAATGTACAGAGTATAATCTTTCAAACTGCCACAGTGTGTCACACAACAACAACAACAACCAAATCACATGAAAATACAACAAGAAAATATAAAACTTTACATAACATACACAAACAAATCTATACGAACACCAGTGTGAAACGTTGAAAGTACAGAAACCTTTGAGTGTCTAAACTGTAAACTGTTGAAACATGTTTTTCTTTGGTATTTATGAGGAGCCACCTCACAACAAGCAGGCACGACGAAAATTAAATCTTACTTTAGAAGAGTTCATTTGGAAAAACAGATACAAGCCCTTCTCCTGTCAATACAACAAAACACTAGTTTATGTTGCTTAGGTTTGACAAACAATAACATGATTTAGTACAATAAATAAAAACGGAGATATCTCTTTTTGCAAATGATACCTTGTGAGAAAAAAAACAAACAGCTGACAGCAGCGGAAACTACTGCAGCGACTGATGCGTCCAAGCAACAAACAGCAGAAAAGGTTCAGCTATAAAATGGGATTCAAAGTCAAAACAAACTGTCTGGTTTGGTGTCAAATCCTGATCCTGGTTACTGACAAACTCCAGTGTTTATAATCCTGCAGTGAGACTTTTTCTCCAGTTTGTAAATCCAAGGCCTCTCCTCTGCTCACGTCCACTACACATAGTTGGATTTGGAGTGTGTGTTGGTGGGGAGGAGGTGGTTGGAGCTGATGGAGCCGCCCTGAGACCGCGAGCATCGCCGGCAGCTCAGGAAGAGACCGCCGGCCATCGTGAGGACGCCGCCGGCCCAGCTCACAAACACGGAGTTACCGAACTCATAACTGCAAGAGGAAACACACATTTAGACACACATCTACGTACAGAAACAGCTGTGTGTGTGTGTGTGTGTGTACCTCTGCAGGCGATGGGATTCGTTGAAGATCTGAACAATCTTTTTGACGTACCAGGAGGTTATGGTGATGGTCAGTAAACCTGAGAAAAGGAAATACATTAAGTTATTTAACAGAAGACACTTTGTTGTTGTTTTGTTTTTCTTGTGCAGGTCGCTTGTTGTTTCAGGGACGATTTAATGATGAAACCTGCAGATTTTGTCTTGTTACTTTGTTTTATATTGGACTGAGGGATTTCTATCGTTTCAGAATTCAGATTTCTGGGTTGATTTAAAGGCGGCATTTAAGTTGTTTATAAGATTAAATCTTTGACGTCATTAGTTCCTAAATATAATCCCAGGGATACATGAAATGGCGTGGGGCGTATTTGGAACAAATTTGTGATTTGTAGGCGAGGGATTCAATAATGAGCATGAAAAAAAAATACAGATTGGGTGTGGAAAATTTGTTTAAAATGTCCTTTTCCTTCCAATTAAACTGTGATGAGCATTTCACAGTTTTAAGTGATTTTATATGAAATTTTTCTTTACTCAAAAAACTAGTTAAATAAAGGTTAAACTTAAAAATACATATTATGGAAATATTAAGCAGACTGTCAGGTTCTGCAGCCACTGAACACACCTGCAACCAAGAACATGAGTCCTCCGATCATGGCCGTGGTGGATTTGCTCCGGGGGTTTCCGTCCATGAAGCGGGTGCATTTCATTCCCACCGTGGAGACCAGCAGCGCCACCGCGGAGAGGAAGATGCTGAGCAGCAGCACGGCTCTGGTGACCTGGACCTCACCTAAGGGTGCACAAGAGGAGACGTTGTCACATAAAGCAAACCTTTCATTTATAGCCTGTGATCTAAACTAAATATATACATACAATTGTACTTTTTTGGTTAAAAAAACATCATAGAAAATTAAGCTGAAATAAACAATTATAATTGCACAAAATCCACTAGAAGATTTTGCAGTACCTTAATTCCTCACAAAAAACAACAATCCTCTGTACGTATCCAAGTACATTTACTTAAATACTGTAGTATCATTTTGAGGAACTTGTAATTTGAGTATTTCCATTTATGTAACTTAATACTTCTCCAATAAGATACAGAGCCTAATATTGTTTTACTCCACTACATTTAGCTGCTGGCTTTAGTTACTTTTCAGGTCAAGATTTAACATGAAAAAATTTAATTAAAATTAAAATTAAAATGATCATGCATGTTTATAAATTAAATCTCATAACATTAAGTAGCTAAACTAAGCCCTATATTGATTATAGTAAAATGCTGTTTATATAAATGCATCAATAGTAATAATCCAATAATATATTTGGAATAAATATAACAAATTGAGTTGGTCAATTCTGAAAATGATTTAGATTTTTTTTAAAGTACATTTTGATACTGATAATTTTGTACTTTTACTTGTAGTTGAGTAGTTATTTGGTATCACTTCTTAAACTAAAGTATGTGAATATTTCTTCCCCCACTGTTTATGACCCTGTATGAATGTCAAGACTGCAGCCATACAGTCAGATGAGGTCCTTACACGACAAAGACGCTAATTATAGTAGCTTATTGTCGGTGGAAGGTATCTCAACAAGCAGCGCCTGGTTTTCAGAGGAGATGCAGATATGTGATAAAACTTACTCGGCAGCTTGAGGAGGTACTGGTGAAATTCACAGGTCGTCCTCTCGTTGCCACTGCAGCTCATCCACAGGCCCTCAAAGATGCGGTGAGTCTTCCCCTGGTACTGTTTCTTCCACTCAACCATCAAAGTAGCCGCGACGGTGGTCGCGAGACCGACCAGGGCGAGCATGAACCCGATGAGCTGCAGTCCCGAGCTGGCCATGATATCAACAGGAGCGAGAGGATGAACTTGTTTAAAGAAAAAGTCCGAGAAGTTTGTTGGAAACGGAGCAGGAACAGGTAAATAAACCGCGAGCAGAAGTAGAAGTGGTGAGTTGAGTTCAACAGTTGCTTTCTGTTCAGGTGTCTCCTCGCGGCTCCACAGTCCGTTATACACACGCTCCTCTGCAGCCTGTATTTAAAGTCCGAGGCGCGTGACGTGTATGAGGGGTCCACTCCACCTGCAGGGCATGACGGGAGAGAGTTTCTGAGGAAGTCTTACCAGACCCGTAAATACAACCCTGATTCCTGAGTGTTGGGACGTCATTTAAAGTGAAATGAATAATCCTTATTTCACAGATTCAGTGGAAAGTTGTACAGAATTTCCCCCCCAACATATTTGAAATCGGAGGGTAGTATTAAAGATATTTATAAATGATTTAAATATTTAAATAAATATCAAATTATGTTATTGTGCTTCCCCTCTTAAAGTGTATTTCAGTTTCAGTATGAAAACTACAAAGTTTTCAAATTGATTAAACTGGGTCCTAACTTCTTTGGAATTCGAGTTGTATCTATAAAGTTATAAAAAAAACTTTATTTTGTATGTATATAAATCTAAAAGGCTGTAATTGTGCCCTTCTTAAAGTTGTTGTGAATTTCAGTTTTGGGCCAATATGACACAGTAAGAGACACACATTTGTCAAGGATAACACAATAAAGTTCAGGATTTTTTTCCATTGTGGTTCTTATCGAAGCCCTGAGACCAAAGTGAGGGAAAACATTTGGATCCATTTTATAAATCTAATCTAAATAATTTTCTCTCCTGTGTTTATGACATACGAATACTTTAAAAGAAAAAAGTTTAACATTTCTGCCAGGATTTTTTGTCTTTTTGTCTTTTGGTGCACTTCAGGCTGAAATCAGTATTACAACAACAAACACTAACAAACAAAAAAAATATTTTCACCTATTTCACTTTATTACAGAAGAAAATAAAATGAAAGCAACCTAAACTTTTCTTCACCCGTTCTTCCACCATAAACACGGGAAAGAAAACAGTTTCGATCGGAGTAGAAAATAGGTCACTGACATGTTTTTCCACACTTCCGTTGGCCCGACTGTCAACACAGCACAGATGCAGGCGTCCATCATATCCATACAACTAATCAATTATAATCAACAATAAAATCTAGATTCAAATCAGAACTTTAAGAAATTAGAAATGTATGAATAACACACCCAAGTGCTGAGATGACACTTCCCCAAAAGCCACAATTCAACTTTCTAGCAACACTTGCAATTCAATGTTAATCCTCACAGTTTTACAACAACTGAAGAAACTACATTTTTCCTATGGCTGACATCCAAACTGGGAAAGTGAGTTATCTGTTGATTTCCATGAAGGAAAGTCTGGAATTCAAGGCCAGTGTGCAGATTTTTTTTAGAATACAGTAGTTCAATCACTGTAAGACAGAGCTTAAAGCAACAAGTGCCTGTCATTACATATTCAGTTTACTGTAAATATCAGCAATGGCGGCAGCAGAAAAGACAAGAAACAAAGTGAAAAAACATCAGTAAAGAGGAGGCCTTTCACTCAGTTCATATGCTCAATTGTCATTCCTTTCCTCAGCAAATTGCAGCTGCAAGCTCGTGTTTACGTGAACAAACAGGCTTCAATTTACCCAGACAATTAGAAACTTATTTGACCATATTTGGTGACCTGGATGCCAGTTTGTAAACACTCTGCGATTGTCTGTTAGATCGGATCAGTGTCCACCCTTTCCTGAAATAAGCCTCCATCAAAACATTGTGCTGCAATTAAAGTCACGGCTCCCATCTGAATTTGTCTAAAACAGCTCATTATGTAGCCCTCCCCAACAGGCACTTAGCGTATTTATTTAATTTTTTCACAGCCATTGTTTAATATCACTTAAAAAGTCCGGCCAGGTCAAACTTTATTGTCGTTATTGAATTCCTGCTGCATGTTTGCAGGCTGCACGGCCCGACCACACGGTTGACAATATCAGGAAAAGTGGACCAATTTCCCTGAGATTCTCTCGTCTAGCAGAAACCATCCATCAACTGTCAAAATAGCTTAAAATTCACAATAAAAAGTGATTCAACCATGTGGCATCCGTCTGAACTGAAGCAGACTTCCTTTTTTGCGGTACCTTCAGAGCCGGAGGACGATGTAGGTCAACGAGAGAGAAAGACGTGTTGTTTCTTATCTGTCTGATCCTTCCTCCTGCAACAATCAGTATGGAGTAATCACTGATTCACATCCTGGGAGGAATTAGTGAGAAGAGCACTACAATGATGGTTAACTTATTTGTCATCATCATCCTGAAACCAAAACACAACAATTACGGTAATTAAAAGAAAAACTTTCACTCCTTTCACCTTAAAAGAGGCAAAGAAATGTGAAATGAGGTTATGACCTCGGTAAGATATTCTGGTATTAACAGCATCACTGATCCTGAAACCTGTCTGTGTTTCAGGACTCTGTGCTGGAGTTTGTTTCATCATGTAGTAATCTGGGCTGCTGCAAGTCAAGGATCCCAAACAATTAAGTAGATGTGCTCTTCAGAAGTGAATATTAGGCAAAAAGAAGAACATTTACTCACTTACATCTTTTTCGGGAAAAAGATGTAAGTGGAGGTTCACTTACTTTTTCCATCAGCACTATGAATGTTTCATGGATGTGTTCAATAAAGACATAAAAAATATTGTGATCATAAAATATGTGGTTTTGCAATTTTGCAGGCCACATGTTAAAAGGATAGTCAATGGTAATGTCTATGATGTGTATATTTTGGATATGAGTAGTTAGTATACTTTTATCCAAAGTAATTATACCACTAACCCTAACATTTCTGTCTTTTCTAGGAAAGGACAGGGGGTCTTTATGGGGAGATAGAAGGTCAACAGTAGATGTCATGTAGAAGTGTCGTACATTATCTGAAAGCCGGGAACCTGAGGATTAATTTGGGATGCACCACAACACTGTGTTTCAAGTGTTTCTAGTCAAAAATGTGTAATAAACATTCTCAAAGTTTGAAAGGTTTAAGGCCTTCATGATTTAACCTGAGAGGAAGAATAGCGCTACTGCCCTGATAATGACCTTTGAAATGAAATGAGTGAAGTGAAAGCAATGTCCTTATGAGTCCAATGACAAATTGTTTGAAACAGGTGCGTCCTACTTCGGAGAAAAGGATGGTGGACAAGCATCCCTGAACTAAGTGTGATCAGCGTGTGTAGGGCTGACCTCAGCGTTCAGCTAACAAAGTAAAGATTCAGGGCTTTTCAGAAAACAGTCTGTACTGGAGCCTCAGACGCCTCCTCCAGCTGAAAACATCTGATTGATGCTAAAATAACGGACAGTTCTTTGAATCATCATGACGGACACCGCTGTGAATCATCTTGTCGTGGGCATTAAATGTTTTGCAACTTGCAACCAAAATTAGGCCTCAACACTTCCTTTTTAGCTGATGCTCAGAACAGAAACAGCAGAAATAAATCAAAAGGGGAAAAGGTCACGGAGTGTAAGTGATGTGAAATGAGTCCATTTAGTCTTTACGGTGTGATTCAGACGTGGGGAGGGGCTGACGCCTGATCACTGATCAGCAGATACACCCACTCCTTACAGACAGTCATTAGTTATCCAATGTGACACATACAAACACACCAAGGACCTCAGATGTCACAATCCACTCCTTACAGTAAGAAACACCGGTGAAAAGTTTTATACTATAGAAAGATTACTTTAGAGACGTTGGATGATGCTTAAGTGTTATTAGTCCAACAGGGTGAAAGAACTCTGAAACACTCAGGAAAGCCTGCATTCGTTCACTGCGTAATGTATGAACTGGGTAAACTGCAAATACAGTGAGGCTGTGCACAGGTGTCTTTTACACAGATAACAAGGTGCCATTAATACAGGGAGCTCCTTAAAGAAGAAGTTACAGGCCTGTGAGATCTTGCTTGTTTGAAGTGACCAAATACTTATTTTCCACCATAATTTACAAATAAATTCTTTAAAAATCCTACAATGTGAGTTCCTGGATCTCACAGTTGAAATGTACATATGATGAAAATTACAGACCTCTGTCATCATTTTAAGTGGGAGAACTTGCACAATCGGTGGCTGACTAAATACTTTTTTGCCCCAATGTAAATCAACATATTCTCATTAACGTGATTGTATGAGTTCATACCTGAACGTATGCAGTGCAGTTATAATATAAATATATCAGTTCTATGTAAAGATCAACATCTTAAACTGAATAATTAAGCTTCACATCCCAAAACTGACGATTTATAGCTTTTGTAAAGGGTTATGATAATATTTTAAGCACATTTTGACATTTTATACAAATAAAACTCGACTCAATGTCACTGAGGGAAAGTGAGAAAAACTTATCGCACACAAAAACACTCTGAATTGACCTTCCAACCAAAGAAAGAGGCCGTTAATCCCGTCTTTATCAAAAACCAGCAGGCCGAGACGGTTTCCTCAAACAAATAAACGTCTGAGTGTTTATGTGCTTATGAAATATGAAATGGCCAGAAAGTGTAAATGCGGTACTTAAAAAAGGCACCGTACTGTTGTTTTTCTCAGGAAACTGAAGTCCTCTGAGATCGGCTGTAAACTCTTAACTGTTTTCTATTAACAGTTAATTGTTTCTACTGTATGTCGACTTTACCTCCAACTGTCACCACCTTGGGTTGTAAAGATCCTGAAGGGAGTCAAAGCAAGGAGCAACTTATTTTATTTAAAAAAAACACTGTTTCCAGTTTGCACAGTGATGAGGTATAGTTTAATTTCCAGTTTAACCCCCTTTGTTTACTTATTATCAGTAAATATAATAGAAATTTGATCTAAAAAGGATTAAATATTAACAGATTCTAACCTATAAATCCTATAAAATTGTCTACATTACTAACCTCACTAAATCCATAATAACTGCTGTATAATTGGGACAAAGACTAAAAAAAGGGGGTGCAGGAGTGTTAAGCTGCAGAATGCAACATGACATCTTTTAGGTGTGAAATCTGTTTAGACACAGAAGAGACTGAACTGGTTTTCGTTTTTTTCTATTGCACCATCTCCTGGCACATCTATCAGCCTTGATAGGAAGTTTGGATCACAAACAAAACACAGACGGAGGCAGAGTTGACCTTTTTTTTAGGAACTGGAGCATGACTTTCTCCACGTGGATTCACAGCCTTCTGTTACTGGGTGTAGCCAAACTGATGAATGATCATTTACAGCAAAACTGGATGATCAAACCACAGTGGATGCACTAATATGGAAGAGATGTTGAGTGAAGGCTTCAGTGGGCCAAAAGTAAAGGCAGCACCAGTCTGACGCAACACCCACTTGGCACACAGGTTTCATTTCTTCAGAAGTAGCACATGAACTATGGTTGAATTTACAGTGAATTAAAGTTATCATTGTAATTCCCTGGTATAATTATTTCCAGCCACAGATGAAAAGAATGGAGCCTGCACTGTCCGACCTCTCAGGATTCTGGTCGGCTTTTGTTTGGCTTCCTGCGAGTGCTGCCTAATGCTCCCCGATCATCACTCAGAGGCAGGAAGTCAGCTACTGTGTAATCTAAACTCTGGGAGTAGCAGCGAGCCACCGGACTTAATTACACCAAAATATTTATATTCTTGTGTTGTTAAGGGGAGAGAGCATAATCGAAAGTAGGTTGAAGTATTTTTCCCTTCCTATTATGTCTAAATGGATTTTTTTTTTGCTTTAAACGTGACAAAGAAAACAATTCCTTATAGGGGAGAACAGCCAAAACCTATAAAACTATAAAGTTAAAATCTAAATAAAAAACTGATGAAGCAAAGCCAGAGCACAGTAACAGCCGGTAAAAAGCTTCTTACAGTGGAAACATGTGAGGAAGACGCCATCTAGTGGCAGCTGTGAGTAAGACAGCAGCAGCAGCAGCAGGTGTCACTGAGGACACAGAGACACCTGCTGCTGCTCTGCAGCTCACTGCAGTGTTTCAGTTTGATCCCAGTCATTTCTTTACACCTAAAATATTCTTTACACCAATAATACATGCATTTATGACAAACTACAGAGACAAACACAAAGTCGATTAATCACAACAAGTGACTCAAACATTATTTTAGAAAGGTTCGCACCGTTTTACTGTGTTTGTTTCATTCTATTTTATCTTATTCTCAGTTTTTTTTTTTACTGTAGTTGCATTGTTATATTTTCACTGTCACATTGAGTTGTTCAGAAGTAATCTGATTGGATTTTGGCTGTTGGATCGGATCTAATGCTGAAAATGTGTCGTTCAGAAATCAGATCTGGATCTGGGGAAAAAATAGTAGGATTGGGATACCTTTGCTCCAAAACATAAAAAAATAAATCTCATAGCAAAAGGGTGGATTCAGGGTGGATTTTAGAAATAAAATGAAAGAAAACTTGGCCAAACATACAATATATACATTTATCTTTTACTAAACAATTACTGTCATAAAGAAGACTAGGTAGACATTAGGCTACCTATCAAAACTTAGAGTAAAGTATAAAAAAATATAGGATTTTATAAAAAAAAAAGAAAAAAGCTTTATATTTATTACAATGACAAAGTCCAGCAAGTTTTCCGTCTATTTAAAACACTTGAAGTGACTCACGCTGACTTCCTGTTGTTCTTTCCATAGTGAACACCCAAATTATGATGACTCGTCCCATTTACAGCTCGGGTTACAAAAAAATCATCACAAAAGTAAAAAGGATTATCTGATAATTGAAAAAAAAACACAAGATTTCCAAATCTGATAATCAGATTAAACTTTATGAACAACTGCCCATGTGATTAGGCAGAAAGTGTAAAAAAAACACTTAATGTTGCTCCTGGGAGAACAGGAGACTGACTGCCGGTAAGTCTTCATGTTATGAAGTAGTGACTAATGATGATTGCAGTCCATTAAAATGTTTCTATGCTGACACTCTTGTACTGTATATACACTTAACATGTGCTTTTCATGCAAAAACACATGGTTTTAGTGGGTTTTTAGCCAATCTGCAGGTGGTTTTGACTTATATTTACTGTTGTTAACTTGGCCAGAGGGAACTGTGCTCTGAAGTAAGATCATCAGAGTCATTAGCTGTAGTTGGCTCTTTGTCTCCCATTTGTTTGTAGCATTTGTTTAGCTCCGATGCTTGTTAATGTAGATTTCAGTCACTCAACGCATTGATTAAATGTGTTACCAGAAGAATGTTAACAACACAAACTCACCACAGAGCAGGAAATCTTCTGTGTGACTTTCATGGCAGAAATAAAATATTTAGGTGCATGAACAGCCCTAAAAATCATGATTAATTCTTACAGATGGAGTCAATGCAGCATGTTAAATCAAAGATGGTCGCACAGGTTTTCTTCCTTTCCCCTTCACCTGGAGTTCAGCAGCAGCAGCTCGATTCTGCCCCCAGTGGATGGAAGACGTACAGACGAAGAGTTAAAGCTGAACTCTTCAGGGTTTTCTGAGGTCAGGGGAGGAAGTAGCAGGACATTATACCATGATATAGATTATGAGTCAGGGAGTGAGTCTGGAGGTGAGCTGCTTTTAACAGACTTTTGGCTCTGGATGTGTGTGACATTGTCGGGTCGGGTGTGCCACTGATTTGTGGCTTTTATAGAAAGGCTGCACAGGGTGTGGCCCTAATTAAGCACCGATACTCTTATAGATTTACGACATGGAGTTTGCCAAACCTGTGTTACATAAAAGCTGATGTTTTGACCTGTCATGGTAGGAAAAGTACAGGTGTTACTATAACAATGGTCCGTATCTCAGTAGGTGTGACAGGAGGTCAGCCGTCATTAATTTCATTATTCATAACTGCTTTTCTTACTAATGCCTTCAGTGAAAAAGATCTATTACGAGCACACCAACTGTAGACAAGGGAAGGCAATGAAATGACACTTTTTTGTTATTTAAATCAAACACATGTATTAAAAGTCAGTGTAACACTCCCACAGCAGTGCTTTTTAAAAGTATATCTTTGATCTAATCTCTTTAGCTTTCACCTGTGTCGGTGGATCAGTATCCTAAAATAAATGCAGAAGTACTGTGTCCTTTTGTGCAAGCTAAAACAAAGCACCTGAGGATTGCCTTGGCACGCAGACAAGGGTGACTCCCTGCAAAGATGGGCCTTGGTGCTGCTGTAAACCAGTCCGATGTCATTCCTGCATCAGGCACAGCTCAGAGCGCCTCGGGCCCAACGGCCTGCTTAATTTCTACACCTCATGATGAGAATGTTTGCTTTTGTGCACATGCCAGCACTCAGGAGCCGTCACCTCCTGCAGCTCCTATTCAACCTCTGAAAGTATGACAGACACTCCTCAAGAGCCGTGAGAGTGTCCATTAAAGTTCAAACAGGAAGCTTGGAGAGAGGGTAAATTAAAAAAAGTGAGATGAGGTGATCATAATGCATAAAACCTGACCATAAATATCTGTGTCATCCACCTCATATTATTTTTAAATAGAGCTTCCTCATATCGATTGATCTGAAATGAAAATGTATTCACGTTCGGCTCTATTCTGCAAATGCAAAGTGGATAGATGTATAAATTTCTGCACACAGTGCGTGAGTGAAGGTGTGGCTCCACTGGCAGCTCTGCTGATGCAACCCTGTGTGTGAGACCAATGCTGACAGTATCAGTGAGCTCCGATTACAGAAACTTAGCTGTAAATGTGGAGTTTAAACGACTTCTTTTATTTCTTTGGTTTACATTTTAATCTGTTACTGGCTGTAACGATTTCCTCCCACGATAAAGAGAGGGAGCTCAGCTTTCCACTGGAGAGGGTTGGATCAGTTGAGCGTCTGACTAAATAGTTATCTGACTCCCTCCACCGGTTTTTCCTGCAGATGCGCCCCAGGCTTCATCAGGCCCAGAGAGAGAGAGGGAGAGAGAGAGAGAGAGAGAACATACAATGCATTGGATTAAAATGACTGAAGCTTTATCTTTTACAGACTCAGTGTTCAAAGAGTGCAGCAGGAGCACATGCTTTTATTTTCTCTGAAGGATTCACACTTTGATAGACACTTTAACCTCCAGTGTGAGA
>CAFUXE010001152.1:100620-113442 GCA_903364295.1 Serranus cabrilla
GTCTTCGTGTCTCAACACGGCGTGCAGCAGTTGATAGACAGCTGCACTCACCTTTTGCCTGGCAGGTGAGACACGGAAAAGACATTCAGTCCTCAGAGTGAATCCACTCACTCGGTGGATACAGCAGCCCGCTCATCGCTCTCGTGCCACCTGACTGACTGGAGCTCAGGTGAGTTAAATGACCTGTGAATTCATATTGTTCTCTTTTTGCAGTTGTGCAACACTTGTGAACCAGCAGCTCGTTATGATGTGACTCTGTTCTTTTGAGTTTTCAGTGCAAACACCTGTCGCTGCTGCTGAATGGCAGTGTGACAGGGATGAGTCAAATTAATAAACTAACATTAAACGAGTTTGAGCACATGAGCGTGAATCAATATTTGCTTTGAGTTGTGAGCTGCAGGACTATGATCCTGTGAGGCAGACAGCAGGCCTGTGAGAGGAAGACAGTAGTGACGCACAGATCTGGATAGTTGATGGACAAATGAATAACTTTGGTTTCTGTTCGCAGGATTTTTAACAGCATTTCTGTTGCCCGCACAGCTGGAAACTTTGCCTGGGAATTTCTGTGTTTCAAAATTTCAGTCATTGTTTCTGGTAGTGTGTGTAATGTGCATCCAAGACCAAAGAGGGATGCCACAATGGAGGTTTGGATGGGATTTTTCTGTTTGACATGACCAGTTTTCAGGCTGAAGTGCAAAATTGAGCTTTGCTTTTGAAATATGTCCTAAACAAAAGACAGAAGAAAGAAAATAAATGGATTCCAGCCTGAAAGCAGAGCTGAAATCAGCATCTTCATTGTTAAAAAAAGTGTTGGAAATTACAAGCTACCAGACAAATATTGGCAACCTTTATGTGTGATCCACCTTTTCAATACATCAGCTAGGATTTAATTTAAAAATTCAGCAGATACTGAAGCAGCCGGGAGCGAGACAGATCCAACTATCTGATTTCAAAACGTTTGAATCTCCCAACAGCAGCAGCAGCAGCAGCAGCAGCTACTTTCTGGTTGCGGAGGTGCAGCTTCCAGTAGTTTGGTTGTGACATATCCCAGTGAGGGCATGGCAGTGGTGTTACCACATGCAGACGAGGCCTCAGTATGTCAGGTATGTTGGTGAACCAGATCCACTCAGCCACTCTCAGATGATGGGTGTAACTCTGTACTTCCCTTGAGAGTGGCATGATTTATTAAAAATGCGGACAATAAAAGACTACCTGACACTACAGCACGCACAAGGAAACAACTGCACAATAAAAACACCGAGCTCAGCATGAGCTTCAGATGAGATAAAGAGATGAAAGAAGCTGATCCTGGATCAAATGGATATTTATATAGATTTATATGAAGTGTACTGAATGTAACCTGTGTGTCTGTTCCTGCAGAAATAAATGTGAGAAACAAATACTTGTACAGGAGTTATTACAGTTTCTTGTCTTTTAGCTTGAATTAGTTCATATTAATGTGCAAACAACTGGAGGTCTTCACATAGTTCAAACAGGTTTCTGAGCTTCTTTTTGTTTGGTGTGAATGTTGACCAGCGTCACCTGCATCAACACTGGTAACAGGTGAGTGAGACGTTACGTAACATGCAGATGTGTCAGCCAACAGCGGCGCACTTTCAAATGTAAATGTTGTTACTTTTGCTGTGTAGATTTGCTTTGGGACAAAAGTCTCAACAGGTCAGCGTCTCCAGGCAGAGAAGACGTTTGCCTCTTGGCTCTGTGGCCAGTTTCTGTCCTTGATGTGGAGCTTAAAACCTGTAGTGCAGGTAGAAGATGTGTCATCTCTGTGGTTAGGTGGCATTCTGATAATTAAAGTTGAAAGTGTGGGATATAAAGGACTTAAAGAAACCTGAACAGGGATCGTCTACTTGCTTTACCTGGGGGCCGCTTTTGCAAATTGACAGAAGGCCGGGGCCACTTAATGAGCAAACATTTATAATATTTATCACATGAAATGATCACACAGTACAAGGCCTACAAGCAGTCTTTTTATTAATTATTTTCTAATTAACTATTAACTAAACTAACAAGGATTGACTGTAGGCTGATAAAGATAGACAGACAAATCAAGAATTTTACTGCATTACTGGTGGCTGTAGTTTGACTAGTATCAGTCAGTTTGGAGCTTCTTAAGGATTTTTCTTAAATTTGTATTATTTTCAAAATTGTAGATTAATATTAAAGACATCAAAACTGTGAAAGAACACATATGGAATTAAGAAGTAAATAAAGTGCCATACAAACTAGAATGTCTTATATGAGATGGTGCCTGGAGTGGTTTTCAATTAACAGGTGCACCTTGTTTGTGCAACTTCTTCTTTTTAAAGTGTTTGAAACCATCAACGCAAAATATGGCTACACTGAAGAATCTAAAATTAAGACTTCTTTTTGTTTTAGTTTTGATGTTGACATTAATCTACAATGTAGAAAATATAATAAAAATAAAGAAAGAACCATTGAATGAGAAGGTGTGTCCAAACTTTTGACTGGTGCTGTATGTGACTGATTTTAACTGTATATAACTGTCCCTTAAAAGTTTAATGTAAAGTGATTTTAATTACCTTGTTGCAGAAAATGACTTTATAAATTATCTTACATTTGAAAGCTTTTTTGTTGGTTGCTCTGGTTACATTTAAGAGTTTCTACAGCATAAAACACAGCAGGAACCTCTTCTGTTATGAAATACTGAAATGTTGGAACGATTCATAAACATAAATATAAACTGTTCTGCCGGTCGGTGATCCTCCCCTGACAAACAAGCTCTATTTGCATGCTTTTTATGCACTGCAGCACCTTAGTTACATTACAAAGTACAAAAACGTGTGAATAAATTAATTTTTATTGTGAATGATAAAATGGTGCAGCCCACCTGTCAGGGCCGTTAGTATCAGTGCCTGAAGGTATTTCCTGAAGCTTATCTGAGGACTTCAGTGGTAAATGAATGAGTCGTATTCGTAAACAGTGGAAATGCTGATACAGTTTATTACATTTTGAGATGCTATAGGTAAAAGCAACTTGTTAATTTTACTTAAAAAAAAAAAAAGTTCTGTTACAGCAAGTGCCAACACATACAGCATGTGTTGATTCATGATTGCATACAAGCCCTGGATCAAAGAAAATTAAAAACTCGATGTTTGATGTAGACAGCACTCGATTCCAAAGGAACATCTGATGAACAACATCCACAAATACACAAATCCTGATCAGATTCATTTCTACAGTTTTTTCCATCGTCCACATGTCCACACGGTGGCGCTCTCACCAAAGAATAAATAAAGAGTCCCACCTTGGTGGGTGTGGCACCTCTGCTACAACCACAACAGCTTTAAGCCTTTCCCCTTTTTCAAGTCCCTGAAAAAAAGTACAAACATATGGCACAAATCTCTTTCTGTCAACAGCATTTAGCACATTTTATAATTCAAAAACACCTGCGTGTTTGTACAAACACCTCACTCTTTCTCTAACAGGGAGGGAATCATCAGTTTGTCATTTCAGCAACAATTACGACAACGTGAGAACCTGAAGGCAGCACCAAACGCTCAGAGACTGAATCACTTTGTGGCCCTCATAAAACTTTTCAGTGAAGCTTCAATGTGCTCTTAATTTTCCTCATCATCCTTATTATTCAATATGAACAGAGAGTAATTGATCCCAGAAGAGTAAAAACACTAAAATAATAACAACAATAATTTAAAAAATAGGTCCCTTTGAGCAGTAATGTATATTCTAACTGATCCTCCATCCAGATGCATTTCTATTGTGGGAATGTTTGTCTTTTTTCTGCAGGCAGGATGTGACGTCTGCCTTTGAGCTCGAGACAAAGAGAAGAGGACTGGAAGTGACGGAAAACAGCTTTGGGGGATGGAAATTAAGGGAACAATCTGAGGAAAGACCAACAAAATACTGTATAAAAATAAAAATATAAGGCTCCATTTCTGAACAAACATAACTAACGGGAGACATGATAGAGGGACTGAAGAGAGAATATTGTATTTTCCACAATGGGGAACAAAATTTGGTAGCACAATTAAAAAAAAAAAAAAAGAAAGAAAAATTGAAAGATATTTACATTTAAATAAAACAAGAGCAAATATTCAATCGCACACGTCTGTGCCGTAAGCACGAGCACGGATTCAGGTTCGACACAGACAAGCAATGTACATGCATTTCATTTAGGTACTGGTGCTTTTACGGGCCAGTTTTAGTTTGGAAATGGCGAGCCGATATGAAAAAATGGCAGAAAAGTGATATATTGTACAGTAGTATATATGAGATTCATTCACAAAGAGAGAGATTATTGGCTTTTCGTGGCTTTAGCCCTTTCTGACAATAAAGGAGGGAGCCGGATAGTTCGATATAGAGCTGAAATGCATGTACACAGTTGTACACTTTCAGTAAGCATGCACATAGAAACAGTGAGTCGTACACAGAGTATCATCCATCCACAGTTTTTAAGTTTGACGAGGCTAAAAAGCGCCTCCTCACAAGCAGAAGACAGCCAATAAAATGTCCACGGATCATCACAAAGCTCCACCTCCTCTGCACTGGAACAAGGTGGTAAAACATGTCGAAGCCAAAACTACCAGCATCTTGATAAAGGCTTATTTCTGTGTTTGAATGCAGCGACTGAGGCGTACGCTGCGCGGCACATGGAGCGGACCGAGGCGGCCTCGTTGCACAGCGTGACAACAGGACAGAACTGCAGCATGGGTGTACAAAGCAGCTGCCATGTTGGTATCTAAGACACTGTAGCAGCCATGTTGGACCAGACAGGCACGTCCCATGAAGAGGAATTGTGAGATTGCATGGTTATATATCCAGCAGAGGCCTTGAGCCCTTGTGATGGGACGAACATCAGCACGCGATGACCACAGACGGCGAGGAGCCTCTACTTCTACTTCAACAGCTAAGAACCAGGGGAAGGCTGCTGGTTTGGCTTGTCTAAATGTCAGTTAAAAGAAATTATGTTCATTTACAAATAAAAAAAAAAAAAGAGGAAAAGATGAGCGTGGTTCCAGCACTCACAGACCCACTTCCTAAACTCTGGGCCAACTTTGGAGGGTATTACAAAAAAAAAAAAAAAGTCCCATTGCCAACTCATTAAATTGTCCCAAGGCTTTTGGTCAACAGAGTGTGAATGGTTGGAGGAAAGAGATAAATAAAAAAAAATAAAAAAGAGAGGACGAAGGAGGATTGACAGCATGTCTGGACAGGGCAGAGAGCCTGAGTCACCGCCTGTAATAGGCACCTGGAAGAGACAAGAGAGATCCGTCAGCAGCTTCATACGTCACTGATGGCAGCCTGAACTTTTCAGACATCAGTTTGTCTTCGAGAGACGGAACTTATTTCTGCTGTCTGGTTTCTTCAAATAACTCTTCTACTTATATGACACAAACTCTGTTTATGCTTCAGTGACATGCATCAGGGCCCAGGGCGCCGCGTGGCCCAGAGGTCAGGCTCCGACCATCAGCTGCATCATCTCCGGTTCATTTCTTCTCCCTCTCTCCCTCTCTCTGTCTCTCTCTCTCTCTCTCTCACGCTCTCTCCCCTCATTTCCTGTCATCGCTCAACTACCAACCCAATGAAAAGCACAAATGCTGTATTAAACCCAGAACCGCTTATCTTTAAAGCGTAGATTAAGTGAATTTGGATTTGTGTCTTTATAGTTTTTTATATTGTCTTTGTTCAGAATCAATGGATGTTTATTTACTCACCAGCATCCTAAATAACGCCATTATCTGAAAGCCTGAACTCACTGAATGACAGTATTGTTGATACACTAAAGTCGGCCGATTCAATTGAGAGTCTGGACAACAAGCAGCCTCTTAGTGCTCCGGCAGAATCTAATAATTTACATTACATGTACTATAGACTATATATAGATTCATTATACAGTTTATCATGGTAATGTAGTATAATCAGTCTGTTTCCTTGCCAGAGAAAATAGAGCAGATGCTGCAATATCGCTGCAGATCACAAGCTGGCGCCTGTCTGAACAGACCGACTGGTGAACGTGGGTGAGGACAGAAAGCAGGCGGAGCGTCCCGGCGCTTCAGGGTGCTTCCGCCTCCTGCATGTTACTGCCCATCCACTGAACTGCAGTTATTACAAATATCCTCGTATGACTGCAGTTGGTAATGATTCCACAAATGTGTCAGTTTTGTCGAAAAACAGAGAGCGAGAAAGACGAGCAGACGCTGAAAGTGTTTTTCAGATCTGTAATTAAAAAGCTCTGCACTACAGGAAGTTTGTGTGAGCTGAGGAAATGTTTTTGCAGATTTCTAGCTTTAGCAAAATAAGGAATTCCTTCCCAGCAGTGGTGGAACAAGTATTCAGATCCCTTAATTAATACCACACTGCAGATTTACGTCACTGCAAGTTAAAGTCCTGCATTGAAAACTTCCGTAAGAGTACAAAAGTATCAGCATCAAAATGTGCCGAAAGTGTCAAAAGTAAAAGTACCTGTTATGCAGAATGGCCTCACTCGGTTTGTAGATAAATACAAGAACATTAAAACTGTACTTAAGTGCAGTACTTGAATAAATATACTTAGTTACTTTCCACTACTTCTTTCCAGAATATGTGCAGTCAGGACATTGCCAGATGAAAACAGTAATGTTAAGCTTTGAAACACCTAAAAGAATAAACACCTGGTGTGCTACAGTGAAATAACAAGCATTAATGTTAACAATATGCAATTTATAGTAAAATGTCTGAAACAAAGGGGGAAAAAAACACCAGTGTGGGCTTAAACACAGAGTACTTTAAGTCAGGATTAAGTAAATACAGCCAATCTGTCACATGGACATCGTACCTTTGTAAGCAGCCTCAGGTCTGGTGGGAGCGCGCGGGGGGGCGGGGTGGTCCGAGTAGCCGTAGCCAGCGTTCACATTCTCATAGTCGTGTGCACGAGGCTGAGGAGGCCTGAGACACACAGAGAGAAGAGATTAATAAATAAATAAGTGATTTGGTTCTCCTTCAGTGGAAATGTTGGGTCTTCAGCAGTAATGATCTGGTACCTGGCAGGCTTGTTGTGGTTCCTCTGCCTCTGGTGGTCAAACTCATCTCGTGTTCTGGGCCGGACGACTTCCTCTGGGTTCGGCTGGAGATCAACAAAAATTAAGGTCCTAGTTTCACTGTGGAAATACTTTTCTTTTTCATATATAATAAAGTCTTTAGATTGCAAAAATATTTCACCCCAAAGCACGCATTTTAGAGTGAGTTTGGTAAATTACCCTGTAGTCTCCCTCAACCCGCCGCCTCTCCACCGCCATCCTCTCTATGGCCAACCTCTCCCTCTCACGCTCCTTCTCCTTCTCTTTCTCCCGATCTCGCTCATTCTCCCGATCGCGGTTCTTCCTGTACTCCTTCTTCTCTTGTTCCATCATCAGTCGGGCGATTTCCTGCCACAGACACATTTAAATCAACCGGCGAATGAACACAGCCACAGAAAAACCTCCAGATCCGACATGATGTGATGTGTGGGCGTCACGTCCACTGTGTCTCCACATATCTACTACATGTACTTTACATAGGGGATCTGTACTCCGTAAACACCCTTGGTATATTTAAAAGAGCATTAAAAAATGCCACTTTAACAGTTGTAGATGATTCCTTCTTACATAATGTTGGGTCGGTCTGGTTTGGACAAAGCTTTATATACTCGGGGTTATAGGACAATAAAGCCGATTCGAACGTCTCGGCTCAGGAAATGAAAGGATATAAAACAGACAGTATAAGAAAAGTTTCCAGACGTTCCCACTCACCTCATCCTGCGCTACTTGGGCTGCACGCACATGCATCTTACTGGCCTGAAACCAGAGAACAATCAAAAAGTCACATTCTCCCCAGAGTGGGACACATTGTTCCAACATTATATAACATAGGAAACGACCGAGACGGAGGCGCTTCAATATGTTGTTTCAGGCTTCAAGACATTTACATCATACAGCGCTTCGTTTTTACAGTATTTGCTCAGATGCTGAAGCTGTTGGGCCGTTGGGTTCAACCTGAACTGAACTGTTTTTCTTTTACATTAGAAGCTGTTATTGAGGTTTTTTGAATGAAGTTTGTTCATCATATTTTATGACTTTACTCTTCAGTTTGCCTGGTGCAGGACAGCAAACTGTTTTTTATTAAAGTAGCTTATTGTTTATCTGCAACTGTGCAGAAATACTGTGAAGAATACATCAAACGGCATTTAAATGTTATGAAGAGTCAAACTACTGGTCACAGCCAAGCAGTATTTACAGTATTTACATAACATATGATCCAGTTTATATACTTTTTAATTTTTCAGCTTTTATTTACACAAAGTGAATCGAATCCTGTTGTGGTTTCTTCCTCACCTTGATCTCCTCCTCCTGCAGCTTCCTGGCCACCTCCATGTCCTTCAGCTCCTGCTCACGGATATCAAGCTTCGTCAGGTCCTTGGTGGCCTCGCTCACCCCATACACAGTTTCTGCTACGACGGCTCCGCTGCCTCGGTGCACAATACGACCTGCACATCATATGAACAGCAGATTAGACCTGCAACTAACAATTCTTTTTTTATAATCGAATAGGAATCGAATCTGTTGATTTTGTTTCATTTTTCAATTGTTTAGTCTTCAAGACATTAGAATATTGTGATAAAAATTAAGTTCACAATTTCCAGAGCCTGGGGCCATGTCTTCACATGTCTTGTTGTGCCCTTGTTTTTGATAAATGACAAATAAATGATTAAAGATTGTTTCAGCATTACAACAGATACAATTGTAGTGAGATTGAAGCGGTTAGGCACCTAAAAGGGCTGCAGTGCATCTCTACTGGTGTGTATCACTGTGTTTCATTAAATGCCTTCAGGCACAGCTTTGGGATGAGATAACACAACCAGCTCTCCAGCCCTGAAACCCCTTTGTGAATGCCAAATTTTACTGTAGCTCATTAAAATCCATGAAGCTATTTCACTACAAAATCACAGCACACAGTTCAGTTTCCGCACTCAGTTCAACCACCCAGCAGACAATACGAGGAGGAGCGAACCCCACAGCACAACAGCAACACATCAAAATCTGAATCACATCATCATCAGAAATTACCGTGGAGATTTCATTGTCGTCACGAGAACAGAAGTGAGTGTCTTCATTAGTCATTGCGTTGTTAGATCAACCCACCACCTGAGATTGCCAAAGCAAAAAAGCAACTCCAGCACACCACACAAACACCCCGCAGAGCCCAGAGGGGCTCAGGGTACCTGTCTCTCCGTCGGGGTGAGAATGACTGCGCTCCCTGCCAGGGCCCCCGCCCTGCTCCTCCAGCTCGTCAAACACGTCTTCGGGGCCGGAGTGGACGCGCTGCCGGCCCCTGGCCCTCCTCTCCCTCTCACCATCATCCCCCTCCTCCTCCCAAGAGGCCCGGCCCTCCCTCGGCCTGTCCCTGCTGTGCCCCGGCTCCTCGTCCAGTCCTCTGTCCCTGCTCCTGGTTCTGGCTCGTTGTCTGTCTTTGTCCTTCTGTCTCTGCCTCTCTTTTTCTCTCTGTGCGTCCCCACTCTGTGCTCTTTCTCTCAGTCTTTCCCCATCTCTTCCTCCTGTTCTCGCCCCCCTGAGGTCGTGCTCCCTGTCTCTCCTGTGCTCTTTCGCCATATGCCTTTCCCATTCCATGTCTCTGGCCCTGTCTCGGTCATGTGGCCTGTCTTTCCTTCTGTCCCACGCCTTGTCTCGGTCTACGGGGCTGTGTGGTGGAGGTTGTCTGGAAGGTCTTTCTTTCCTCCTCACCACCCTCTCTGTGTCCTCCCACCCTGGTCCCCTGGCTCTGCCCGTCTCTATGGGCTCATAATATTCAGGGTACCTGTCCCCATGCTTGCCTCTAGCGGCCAGCAGGTGCTCTGGGTACGGATCTGCATGCCTGCTCCGCCCCCCTTCTGCCACTAGGTAGTGCTCAGGGTACTTGGAGCGACTGTGGGGTGCTGCTGGGTCCTGCTTTGGGTACCTGCTCCTTTTGGGTTCTGTTGAGCTATAATCTGGGGAGTAATCACGATGTGCGCTCACTGGAGCATAAGGATCATGTCGGCCTGGGGAGGTGGACTTGTGACGAGTGGGTTTGTCCAAGTCAAGCGGTCTTCCTGCAGCTGAACAGGGCAGAGGAGAAGGAGCGAGGGTGGGAGGAGGGCGGCGTGGAGAGAACGATGATGGTGGTTGATGAGAACATGGAAATGTGGAAAAATAAATACAACACAGAGAGGAATGATATAAGCTAAGAGGGTTAGTAAGCACTGAGTTAGACACGGCACCTGAGGACAGTGATGGTCAAAAGAAAAGAACAAGCTGTAGATGTTAAGAAAAATATGATCCACCCAGAACAAAAAGACGGTTACTGCCCCGTGATAACTCAAACAGTGGAAACAAGTGTTTGGAGCCTAACAAAGATGGTGATATTAAAAGGGGTAGTTTGGATTTGTGTAACCAAATACAGAGTCTCAAGAATAGTTTGCATTTATTTAAGTGGGCTTATATGAGAAACTACTCCACAGTCAGTGTATTACCTAGCAGGCAGGAGTACTGACAGGGAAGCAGAGCAAAGCACTGCTGTGGGAGCAGCCGACCACCATCTACTGCAGGAAACACACTGACTGTGGATGAGTGCTTCATACAAACCCACTTCAAAAAATCCAAACTATCCCTTTAAACCTTTAGATTTGTTCAAAAGAAAAAAAAGCTCCAAACAATTAAGACTGTTTACGTGACTTAGTGAACAAACAATATGAGCTGAACCTCTTTCATTATTGTGGGTTTTTGTGATGGACAGAGTTGAACACAAATATGGACCACACATAAACAAAGCACATGCTGTATTAAAACCAGAGCAGGACTGACTGAAAAGGGGTAAAAGTGAACTAGAGAACAACATGTTCATGTTTTAAGGTCGTGCTGGGAGGTGGCCTATGATTGACAAAGGTTTGAACAAAATAAATGAGTGGAGACGCACATTGAAGCACACAGTGGAGGCAGGGACTCAGTCAGCTCAATGGAATTCAAGTTATCCAACCGGCTGCTTGACGTCTGATCGACGGGACTTTGTTGACGTTCAAACTTTTGAAAAAGGAGGCAGGGACAACAGTCAGCCTTACCTGCTCAGAGTGACTGGGCCAGTTTAAGTGTTTGCTCTCTTTTGTCCCACCTCACTTTTTAAATACACTTTCCCTTATCCTCACAATGTCTTCGCAGCCGCATACCAGTGAGACGGAGACGGGCTCTGCCCCACGCTGGTTTGTATGCAACTGTAATCCACTGGATTAAGACAAACACAGCGAGCAGCTTCTCATTTCCTGAGAGGAGCAGACAATTACACGGCCGGATGAAGAGAAACACGATTTCACAGAAGTGTAAACGTGTGTGAGGAGGACATAAAAGCTAGCGGGGCGGAGAGTTAAAATGAGGGTGAATTTCTCAGAGATTGAGCTTAAAAACTAAACACCTTTAACACAGTGACAGTCGTGTAACCAGCATTTAATGTATCTGCTTACTCAGGTGCTTACAGCGACAGATGCAGGGTCAACAAAGGAGCTCAGTCTTTGTTCTACTGAGTGTACATTCAAACTGTCACTGCACACACACACACACACACAGCAGGAACATTACAGGTGAGTGGTTATGTAACTAGCAAGGAAATAGTGAGCCTGGCAGTGGCACAAATATCAGAGTATAAATAGAGCAGAGTGGCACAGTCAGCCAGGACGTGCTGTGGCTTCATCCCAACCACCTGTAACATGTGACACGTTCAGAGGGAAGAAAGCACCTGATCCCTGCAGACACAACGGGACAGGGCCACCGACTGACAGCCTGACATTTGCTCAGTCCTTTTTATGTCAACAAAGAGTAGTAACAGACTCTCTAACCAAACCTCTATATGAGCGCCTGTGTTGACACCTGTCCCGCTCCCTCTGTCCTGCTTTGCATCCCATGATTAACTCGCACACAGACCCTGAAAGCCTGAGGAGTGAAGAGCCTCACACTCCTGTTGTGAGCAGTCCATAACAACCCTAAAGGTCAAAACAACAGCACCCTGGCAGTGAATGTAAACACTATTGTGTCTAGAAATGTGCTGGTAACAGAAAAAAAAAGCAAAGGAAAGAGAGAGGGGAGACGGACTGTTTTTTGTGTTATTAAAGCAACTACAGGAATCTTTCACTTTGTGTTGATTTTGTCTGTACTGACAGGAACAACACAGCCTTGTGTCGTAAAGACCTTGATCTGACTAGTGCATGCTTTTGTTTTGTAAGCAAGTGAAATAAAGACATAACTTATTTAAAAATACTTTTTTTCATAGTTACAGCTTTATACAGCTGTTTGCAGGATGTACTGTATAGTGGTGAGGTAATGTATCAATTTGTGGTCATTTAATATCAATAACTGCAATATGATAATGGTGAGACAAAGTTAACTTTGGTTAATTTGGGTTGACAAAATAAACATAGATTCTGTCCCAGTATATATATATATAAAATCACATAATTTTTTGTTTTAATCTCCTAACATACTCACTACCAAACTTTGCCTGCCTTGTTGTCAGCACGCCATAAATGGTTTCACCTGATTTTGGGGGGAATCTGACTTGATAAAAAGCATTAAAATGACAACACAGAATGGCCGATCTTTTTCCTGATGGTCTTGTTTGCTTACAGTATGTTGGTCTAGTTGAGGCATCAATATTAAATTTCTCTTCTCTTAAATAACTCCTTGTAGTTGCTTTAACTAAAAAACATATTTCCCTCCTCTGCCATGAGTTTGGTCTTATATATTCTAACGTCAACAAACTCCAAACACAACACGGTCATGGGTTCAT
>CAFUXE010001152.1:114623-133460 GCA_903364295.1 Serranus cabrilla
CAGTGGCAGTCCATGATGGATGAACCTTATCGCTTTGTGGGGGTAAAACATAAACACTAATCTAAACAGTCTCATTTATCAACAATAGTATAGAAATACATTTACAGAAACAACCTGATACTGTAGCATCAGGATGTGCTTAAATCTCAGTGCCATGTTGTATAAACTACCTTAAGTTTCAAACTTAAGTTTGTCTGAAAAATGCAAAACCTCCTAAACTAAATGGTTCACATATGAGTGTTGACTAAAGCTTCTTATGTTGTCTTCTTGAATAAGTGTTAAGACGAAGGCTTTCACAGTACTTACATCATCATTCTTTAACTTTTCAGCATTATTGTCAGTGTTAGCTCACAACAAAGCGAATGCAAAAAGACAAAGACAGCCAAACTGGACAGGAGACGAGAATACTGATCTCCTCAATGAATATGGGATGGGCAAGCACATAATCCAAAGTAAACTTAACATAGCCAAAAAGATCATGTGCAAGCAGAAGATGTGACAGACAAAAGCAATGCTTCTTGCTGTTAAATAAACTGTAAATAAAGTAATGCAGAAATATTATTTTAACAGCAAGAAGGGAGACAGGAGTCCATGAAAACTGGTGAGTTTCAAGAAAAACATTTGTTTAGCAAGCACTCATTTGCAAGTGCAAACATTAATGTAGGGATGTTGAAAATAAGGCCTCGAGTGATGGTCAAATCTATACTTGAATGAGGTGAATCTCGCTCATAGTGTCCAGCAAACAGTTAGAAATCAAAAGGGATTTTCTTTCAATATCCTAAGTAAATTCCTATGGTGATTGTGCTGATCTTTAAGCACTAAACATCACTAAAGTCCTTTGTCATTCCATTATTACAGTGTGGAGGCACAAACAATGTGATGATTCAAGTGGACCCACCCACTCCAGTATAACACATAGAAACTAGTGAAGTCATTGATGGGTGGATGTACCAACACTGTGCCTGAATGAGCAGTCACGTCAGTATGCGTGTTTCTTACCGCATCCTTCTCTTCCTGCTGTCGTTGTTGTTCTGCCTGTCGGACCAGTTGTTCCTGAATCTCCTGGGCGATCTCAACATCTTGACGCTCGCTGAGGTTCCCAAAGGTTCACATGCACATGTAGAGGGGGTTTGGAGAACAGACACATGACTGTTAATAGCTTCAGGATCCTGAAACAATCTGTGACAAGATGTTTGGAATTGTACATGAAGATTTTACCATTTATCTGTTGTGTGTCTCTCACCATGAACCAGTGTGTGGATACTTTGTATACATGCATATTATGTATAATAAAAAAACAACAAAATAAAATCATAGCATGTTTATTATACATAAAAAACATTTTGTTTTCTTATATATTTAATAAATGTTTAAAACTTTTATGTGTCTATTTTCTATCTTTTGGTATTTTTCTGACCAACAAAACTTTAGTGTCACTCTTTGACAACAGATACATAATTTATACAACACTGCAATTATATTGAAAATAAAAAATGTATTTGTATCATATATGTATAATTGTATGATGAAACAAGAACAGGGCAAGAGTTTAAATGATCACGTTGCAGTGAAGTTATCTAAGGCGCTGTGAGACGTAGCGTGAGCGCTTCAGGCGGCAGCAGGAATATTCTCGCCTGTTGCGATGTTGATCTCACCAGCTCGCTCTGGCTCACTCGCATCTTTAAAGACGTGATTTTGACAACAACACCATCTGCCTGGAGGGCTGGTATGCAAAGATCATTTCTCAGCTTGTGCACACATACGACGGTGTAATTCCTCACTTAAAAGGAACAGTGAGAGCTTAACTGGCTCGCGCTGCACCTGTATGTGACCCGAGCAGCCAGCAGCTGACTGCAGCACTTTAATTTCATCTGTACTTACTGAGAAACAAGTGATGCTACATTCCCCTGTGTGTGTGTATGTGTGTGTGTGTGTGTTTGAAATGTCTGCGAGTGGGTGTATATGAAGAGGCATTGGCAAGTGCGGTGTGAGATCCCAGCACGACAGAGAGCACTGGTCTGCCTGGATCGATGGTGGAGCATCTGGCCTCTCCCTGGGGGTGTGCACTACGATATGTCTGTGTGTGTTTGTGAAACACTGATTCACTCAGCTGTGAGTCAGCAATATTATTTCAATAAAGCGTTGCAGAGCAGCGCGAGAGGCTTTTACACTAAGGGGGCTTTGTTGCAGCTCCTGATGTGGACAGAAGCAGAGGAAACAGAGCGCTTCTCCGTGTTTAGCAGCCGTCAGTCGACTCTGAGTGGAAGCTGCAAAGTTTGGACGTGCAGCTGGAGCTCACCCAAACCCCTCAGAAAATATAATTATACTACAGGGCTATGAAGACACCACAGAGACACCACAGGATCTGCTTGTGTTTTCTCCTACATGTCCATGAAGACAATATCATACTGAAGAATCTAATTTTTCTGTAAAACTAGATTTTGTGAGCTAGAAAAGTCTTTACCAGCACCAATCTTTTCCACATAGTTGTTCTTTCTGACAAAGTGTAGAAATATACATCAATTACATTATATGTGCTGTATACTAAATGTATAACTCTTCAGTAATCAGAAAGAAAAACCTTAACATCCCTGATCTCTAGCACAAACTGAATGAAAGAGCAGAAACAAGCTGGTAATGAATGAAAGACACGGCCGACTAATTTATGACAATAAAAGGGTCAAACTATATGAACGATAACTCAGTCTGGAGTCATCTATGCAGGAATGATGGATGACTTTGCTGGTGAAGCATGAATCTGTCTCAGTATAAGGTTTTAATTACACTCGATTACACTGATCAGAAACAGATGCTATCAACAGTGCAACACATACTGTACACAGCAGTTACTGCACAGGATCCTGAGGACGTCAACAATCTTTGAGGGTCAATTAAAATCAGAGACTGGACGAAATTTAACCAATACAGATTCACAGTTCAACATGCCTGTGCTTGAGCTACTCTTAAATAAATTGTATACAGATAACAGTTTCCCATATTTAATATATTAGTATTTTTGTGTGCATGGTTTCTCCCCTACGTTTGTACTTTCATATATGCATAAATCTGGGTTTTCACAACTTTTTAAGGTTAAAATTTAAGCACTTTCAAGGTACCAAAACCACACATTTTTACACTCCCTGCACCTTTACCATCACACCTTCAGACGCTTTATTTGAACTTTTATTATACTGTCTCTTTCTATTAACTTTGATTGTACATTTTGATCATGTGATGCTTGCTATTTTCCAGAGTAATGGATCAACAAAGGACTTATGTAGCATTAATTGAGCTCACCTGGTGTGAGACACAAGGAGACAGCAAACAAATATGACAATCTGATTGTTATATATCTAATATTAAAATATTTTTTAATCTAAATATTAATATAATATCAATATTTTTGGTTTATATGGATGGTTCGATAGAGCAAACACCATATTATGTTGAAATTGGGAATTTTATTAAAGAAGCATAATCAAATTCAAGCATATCCCGACCATTGTAAACAGAAAGGATAAAACTAAGCATTTTCCACACTTTTAGGACTTTGTACAAACCCTGTAACTGGAGTGTGTGTGGGCGTGGGTGTGTTTTTGTGTGCGAGAGACACCCACGTTTCAACATGTTGTTTCTGGATCTGGCCCTTGGCCCTCTGATCCTCCTCCTCCTGCAGCTTCTTGGCCACCTGCAGGTCCTTCTGCACCAGACGGCTCTTATTGACGTTGGATGCCAAGTGGCTCTCGACTGTTAGGACACAAACACAGAAGCAGGTCTCTTAAAACTTGTGTACGCACAAAGCAGGAGTAGATCAGCTGGCTGGATGAGGAATGAGTGATGAGCCGCGGGGAGTTTATTTACAGATCCTCACGTTCTTCATGTTTTGAGGAGCAGTAGTGTTGTTTAGATGGTCTGAAGAGAACAAGATAAACGTTGAGGACACAGACGCTTCAGTCTCTGGTAATAAACTGCGAGCGCTCTTAGTCACTGAGAAATGAATGTTCGCAGCTGAGGTGCCGTTCCAAGGTTGTGTGATGGCTCGTTGTGGGCCATAACAGATGATAAATCCTGCCTGCTGACGCACTTGGAGCACTTGGTGAGCATGGAGAACATCACTCACTCGCTCAGCTCTGTTTCACCTGGTTATCGATCAGTTCCCAGCTTTCATGTGAAAAGGACCAAATTACGTTTGGCAATTTCCCCGTGAGAGGCTCCATAAAGTTTGTGCTTTCTGACTGGTGGGATTGAACGAGGAAACTGTGAGTCACAGCTGTGGCGACTTGATAAAAAGTCAAGGGGCTGACACTGATATACTTTTGGCTGACGCTGATCAATTGTTTAAAAAACTGATGTCACAACTCAAGATAAGGCTATCATTTATCCACGGCCGCGTTTCTCAACGAGAAAATTGATTCATCCTTCAAGGCAGCAAAACAAACATGACCAGACTTTGTGACATTCGTTCATTCAACAAACCCAACCTTGAAGGGATCGCACGTCATTCAGGAAAAGGTGAATTAGGGTGAGAGCTGGACTACTAGAACCTCAGACATATCAGTGAGGAGCTGAACTCTGAGAGGGAGAAAACACATTCCAGAAACATACAAGCCAAGTGCTGACACAGCCATAAAGAAATGTTTTCCATGTGTAAGCTGGATGCTTCATGCTCAACATTCTGAATGGAAATAAAAGCACGCTCGAATCCACATCAACTTGAACTGAATCTGCTAAAAAGCCCTTTGGGACGGCCATCTGTTGATGTGATCCAGAAGAAAAACTGTGAATCTTCTCAGTGACCTCCAGGGTCAAAGGTGAAACAAAGATTTTTCCAGCTCAAAGCAGATCAGTTAGTGGAGCAACAAAGAGAGACGAGTCTTGTTCATGGATCACTACGGCTTTAAAAGGGTTAACTATGACAACACAAGGACATGGCCCGCCAAAACCAAATTAATCAGCTCAAACGGAGACTAATCTGCACTTAGGCCATGGCTGGGTGACATCTGGCCTTCTGTCCTGCAGAGCTTGATGCATACTTTGCCCTCTTTAGGTGACAAAGAGTGACATATTTATGGAAACAGAAAAAACAAACTATTCTCCGGTGCAAATTTTAAAAAAGCGCTCACCAAATCAACCGCAATCTCATTTCCTGCACAAGCGAAAAGCAGTAGTCTATTTCTGTTGGTTCCTGTCAGTCCTTTCTTAATGAGTGCAGGTGAAGGACAGGAGGATGTGTGGTGGCCATGAGATATCTGCAGATTTTGTTTTGTCTGATGAAAGGACGGCCTTATTAAGTCTGGGTCAGAAAATGTCCTTTTAACCGAACTCAGAGAGAAACAGCTAGGTTTCCATGAACATATTTTTTATTAAAAATGGAAATTTCGAAGAATTCCCTCAGCTGCACAAAAAAGTTTATACTGTTGCATGAGGGGGACTTTGCCTGTCGCAAAACAGCCAACGTGCTAAACGGGATATGGAAACACCTTTGCTGAATAAGTTCTGACGTATCAAACATTTAACTCACATGATTGATCAGCTGTTGTTTGTCTCCATACAGCATGAAGCATTGCTAATTGTAGCTGACATGAGAGAACAATTAAATCTTTCCCAAATTGAACCAAATTCCTGAAGGCCTCTCTCAATCTTTTTCTCATAGATGGGTTAGAAAGCCAAAACGACTTTTTTTTGTTCCCAGTTTCACAACCTCTTCTTCTTCTTCTCTGTTTATTTATGTATCGTAGTATCGTGTAGCGTAGCCTATACCACCAACTTCTTAATTCACTTCAAACCATTTTCCTCCCTTTAATCTTAAGATCTGTTCTCCTCCTCTTCTTCGTTCCTTTCGCCCACTTTAGTCCTGAAGTGACTGGCCTGTTGCGGTTTAGATCTCTTTAAAAACATAAAAAACCAGTTGATGGAAACGCAAATTCACATTTATTTTTCAGGAGGACATTTCAAAAGTTTGCTTAAAATTCACTCAACAATTAACTAAAAAAACGACCAGTGAATGACCAGAAACACCAACGCAAGAGAAGCTTTTGATACGACAGAAGAAGTTTAAAAGTTAGAATCCTGATGGTGTTGCTGCAATTCATCTTAATTGACTGGCTGAAAAGGAAAACCGCAGCATGGGAACAAACCCTCTTTAGTGCGTCTCCAAAGTGCCTTTTTAAATCATGTGAAAAATACGCCGGCTAATTACACACATATGAGCTCACATGAAAGCACCAGCTAATCTAATGAGGCATGAGGGGACAAATACTTGCACAGCATGTACACACAAAACGATCCTTCAGAGAAACACACAGAGTCAGAGACAATAGTATGGCATTGTAAAAACCCTGGGTACGCTTCACATCCAGCTCCCCTGTGCTACAGCTGCAGCACACACACATAAATGTGATCTAAACAGATCACAGGCAGCAGCACGCTGTAGTGTGCGACAGCCCTGCCCTGATACAGTATTGTTGTGGCATCCTGCACCATTCACACAGTTAACTGTGCGGCTGAAAGTGGGTTTATGTAGGCTTAAGCAGGCTGCAGCCACTGACGCTGCACTTTGCTGGACTTGACAAATTTTCCAGAAAGGAAAAGAGGAGCACTGTGGACCACATTCATTTTTCTACTGCCACGCTCTGAAAACATCTTTCATAGTTTGTTCTTTTGCAAAGCAAGCATGAAGTGAACTACAGGAGGAATGCAGCCGGGCACTCAGACAAAAACAGACGGTTCTGAGACAGAAAACATTACATCAATAAATGACTTTAGAATTTGAAGAGAAACGGGGAATGGACCTACAGTATCTGTATGATCTTAAGAAAGTAGCCAAGCTTCTCACAGGCTGAAGCTGATCAGAGATTAGCTGCATTAAAAGTACCCTGTTTGAATCAGAGTTACCTGTCTCTTAAGGAGGTAACATTGCAACTAAGAAGAAGGAATAATAATTTCGACTATTTGTAGTTTCTTACTTTCTTGCTCCTGGAGGTTGTAGGCCAGGCAGTGGTCCTCCAGCACAGCAAAGTCTCGACACACTGGGGAAAAAAAAGAAAAGAAAGACTGAGTGAAATTGAAAAACAATACAGAAAAAGCAGAGATTAAAATCAGTTTCAACTACAGTTTGCTTGTTGATTCTGTAAGCGAAGCTGGTAGAATTCGAAGAAATCCAGCCGTTAAGATGTTCGATCTTTATCTCACACTCAGTTTCAGGTGTTGAACATCCGGCCGATCTGCCTACACATGAGCTGACAGAGAAAATTGGACTAAAGTCTGACAATGAGAGGCCGAGTTTTATGGTCAGCACAATGCATAAGCAGCAGATCGAAATTGCTGTAGGTTTGAATTTTCAAGTTTATTTCATTACATCAGTTTGACGTATGAATTTGCTGTATGACTTCTGGATGGTATTGAATCAAAATCAAAAAGATCTGTTCAATACTTTATTTTAAAAGGATTACTGAGTAGTTTAATATAACACATTTAGAAATCCTACTCAGAAAACAACATGTGCTAAACAGTGTTTCTCAGGCTGATAAAAAGTTTAGCCATCTGCTGTGGCATTTGGTTATTTTCAGTCTCCAAAAACATGAAGTGAAACTGTTGATGAGGAACAATTATTCACCCTCTGACTTTAAAAACGTTTGAGCTTATTCTTGGAAATGATTTTGAGGTGTGAGTGGACTTGCTCTGACAAGCTGCTGGTTTAAATCCTTAAAACTTCCCCCTAAAAAGAAAACAATGTGTTTATCAGCACAGACATGTTTTGGACAGCACCTTATAACTTTTTATTCCTTTTCTTAAAAATAAAATTTTCCTCTTAGCTGTCAGCTTGAGGGCTAGATCTGCACATGTGGGTAGATTCCTGATCTGTTATTGTGCATTACAGTTTTCCATCTTACATCTTCACAGCAAACCTAAAGACTCCAGCACACTTTCCATTTAGGGTTTCACTATTACATTCTGGAAACAAGTGTGCAACTGGTCGTAGGAGGGGAGTTCTTTTTCCTCATAAAAACCTGATACCATCAGCACACATCTATCTGAACTGTTCTGAAATGAAGCAGCTTTTCTTCCTTTGAATATTCAGGATCCACCCGAGTTTCCTGTGAGGGAAACAGTAGAAACGAAGGGGGCATTTCAGACCTTTCTCACAGCCTCAGCTAATTATGGATGTGGACCTTATAGCCTCAGACGTATGGACCTTAAAGCTTCTACGGTCCAGTCAACATGGATTCAACCATCCTGTGTTTAGGACAAATCTTAAAATACTGCAGTAAGAAACTTTTCTCCAGCTGCAAAACTTGTGTAAACATGGCAGCATCAAATATAGAAGGGCAAAATTAAGCCATGATTTCATCCTGCAGGCAGCCACGCACCACTCTGCTGCTGGCAGGCACTTTTCAATGAAGACCAAACTAAAGAGTAATTTAAGTTACTCAGAGTATGTCTTTTACTCACTACGGTTTCATGTTGAGACTTATGTATATCATACATCATTATCTTCAGCCATATCAATCCTTCCTGTGACACTAAGCTTGTAGTTACAGCCCTCCTCCTCTCAGCTTTTATTGCAAAGCCTCACCACACTCAATAACCACACACTGCCAGACTCTCAGCCCATCAGCTGCCCTCTCAAAGCTTACTTCATCCACATAAAATATTAATAACCAGCAACAGCCTATGACTATGTGTTCGCCTGGGATTCACACAAAACTCTGATGAGTGGTCCAGATTGTCTGGTTTAATGCGATGGGAGGCGACTGGGATCAAACAGCTGCTGTGAAGTGGAGGGCGAGACCTCCACAAAGCCCCCCACTGCCTCCGACCAGTATTAACACACAGACCAGTTTTAAACCATATGCTTAATCTTCTTGGTCAAGAAACCTGAGATTTATTCTGGCTGGCATAGCTCTTAAAGCCCGTGCTTTTGTGTGGAAGTTCCCTTTAAAGCTTGTAAAAGTTAACATTTGGAAAAATGCTGTGTGCTAACTGGGTGTAGTTTCACAACAGCAAGCAACAAGTGACAGAAGGATGACAGCTGCAATGGTTTCAGTTCTCAAATGATTTGATTGAAACAGAAAATCTGCCTAACATGACACCACAATGCACAAAGGGTGATAAGAGCTGAGTTTTTGTTTGCTTCCTGTGCAGAGAGAACTGTTGAATTACAAGCCCACTTCATGTCAGTTACAGTACAACGAGACAGCTGAAAATATTTACTATTTTCCAAGCGGGAGGGATGAAATTGAAACTTTTACAGCAGCTTTCTCAGTCTTTCCCCTCTGCAGATCAGCCAAGAAGTGGGAATGCACGTTCCTTCTCTCTCTGACCAGAATAACAAGCATCGTGCTGAGCAGCTGCTTCACACCAACAGCACGGGTCCTTCCCATCAACAAACCAGCTTCAGTGTGAAAGCCCCACTCTCCACCTGCTTTTCACCTGTACATCAGTAGCACTAGCAGACAGGTTTGCGTGTATAAAAGTTATGAGGGAGGGGGTTGGTTATGGTTCTTTGTTACTCTTCTTTAAAGATTATGTTTCAAAGCGGTAGATTTTACAGCCAAAAGCAAATTGTAACGAGATATGTGAGAAATTCAAAAAGGAAGAAGCCACTGCACTGTTCATGCTGTTAATCACACCAAAACATCTTGTCCTCTACATTCCTGACAGCACACAAACAGCTCCAAGTCACTTAGCACCTACACTGAATTTACACGAACACAGGTGTCGTGCCAAATTGTGTACATCTATTACAGTGTAAGTACCTTTCAACACAAATCATTCACCATAACTCAAACCAATTTTGTGACATACAAAGTGGGATACAATACGCCAACCTCTTTTAAAAATAATGCTTCGCCTTCTAGCCTTGACTGCAAAGACATTTTGACAGGGATACAAAATCTGGCACGACGCTTGCACCCAGGCTAAGAAGTCTAATCAGTGCTGGCTACCTGACTCTAGCATCAACTAGCAAGCTGTGCTAGCAGCCATCACAACCATAACACCCAAACAGAAACACCTGTGTTAGCCTTAGCTAGTGTCACCTAGCTAGATGCTAAACAGCTAGCTTACTCCATATTTAACAAGCAAGTGTTATGAACGTTACCCTCTTTCACTCCAGGTAGTTTTTTCTTGTCGATGCTAATGTTACATTCAGCCATGTTGTCACCGATAGTAAGTCAAAAAGAAAAAATCGTTGACGTTGAATTGACACTTCCGCGTTGCACCGAAGGTTAACGGCCGGCTGATTGATCGCCTTTAATCATAAACCCGATTGATGGTTCAGGTGCTGGACGGCCCTTTTGATTAGTTTCGTTGGCCACCCTCTCTCTCGATACGTCGCTGCTGTAATTGCCTAGCAGCTACTCTGCTGAAGCTAGCGTGTCAGGTTTTCTACGAGCGTCCCTCCCTCCCCGAACCTCCAGACAGTCAGTTTGTCAATACAAAGCGAAGAGCACACCGCTTCCGCTTAGAAATGTCAAAATAAAAGACTGGGAGTTTTTGGTAGTAAAGAGCTAGCTGGTAGCCGCCATAACAGCCCAAGATACAGCTTACAAAGATATACAAATAAGAATACAAAAATAAATAATTACATGTGCACATTATCTCACTACAATTCATGCATTACATACACACTGTATGCATAAAAACCTTACATCCCTGCTATTGTTATAAAGGCAATGAATACAAAATATATTAAAATATATCTGTAGATATACACAGTACAGAAAATAAAAACCAGTGGAGTGACATATGGGCATTGCTATGTTAGGTCACGCTGGTTAACAGCATCAAGATATAAAGTGACAGTAAAAAAAACACACATATAATACACATTAAAGGGGCAATATGAGCTATTTAAAAACAATATACACACTTAATTAATAAAAATACTATCTAAAAATTAGTCTATGTATTTTACAATTAGGTATAGGCATTTACAGTATGAATTTTTGCAAAAACAGATGACTTGTATGATAAGGAGGTAGTCTTGTGAGTGTGAGAGTGAGTGAGATAGTGGAAAACAGAAAGTGTCAGAATAAAAAAAGTCCTGTGTGTGTGGGGGTTGGGTATCATGAATTGTTCAGGATCCACTGTCCGAATGAGGTGGGGGATGTGATATTTAATGCGGGTATCAAATGAAACTGGAGAACTGTTGTAAAGTACTGCTAATACAGTACATAACAACGTTTAAGTAGAAACCAGTGAGAAGATGAAAGAAACAAATATCCAAACTTAACTGCTGACTGAATTGTTTGTTTCTATAGTATCTTATTACTTTTAGAATGAAGAGTGCTAAAAGACAATAAAAAAACATGACATGTTGACTTTTTACAGCATCCAATATAAAAAGTATTCAATGATAACTCACAAATCAAACGACAGCTGCGAGAAAATCAATTACACTAACCACGGGTATCATAAACCCGTTTTTTACAGAAGCCAGCAGCCGGGCGGTTCATTTAGTATTTATTTTGAAATGCTAAATTAACACACTTCCGGCATCACTCTGCCTACAGCGGGGTTAACTTGACGCAGCACCCTCCTCAAGGTTCAGGACGGTGGACATCTGCAGCTGCATGAAGTCTCGAGCAGGGAACACACCTCCCTGGGCCATGTCTGTGGGCCAAATGAATAATGACGCCCCGAGGCCCAGCTGCACGCGGCTTAGGTTAAAAACAGATAAAGAAGAAGGAACTAGTACACACGTGTTTGTTTGAATGAAGAGGACACACAGAGGCTATGCGCTCTTCTTCTCGCGCTTATTTACACGAATACACACACGTGTCATGTGATCTGACAGCGGCTGCTATAATGATTGTGCTAATGTAATTGCTCCCTCTAGTGTTGATCATTACAACTTACCTGCCTGTTTCCATTAGTTCTTTACCAAGCATCGATTCTAATGAAGTGGTATTAGTGGTCTGTTTACAGATCGGTCAATAACAACATTAGGAGATATCCAAGGACTGTGGCCATACTTAATGCTGAATATGTGGTGCTGTTTATCTGTCAGTGACCTATTATGAGGTCAGTGTGGCCCTGACCTCTTTCATTAGTGATGCAGTGGACTGGATTGATGACTGCCCACACATTTTACACACGTTCATTAAAACTCAAAAGCTTTTAAGTACATTGCTGTACAATTTTGAGAAAAAAGCAATACCTCTGGGCCACTGGTAGAATGGAACTCACTATATTTAAATACAATTCTGATGTAGATAGATAGTAGCTTATACAAAACATACTGTCACTTTAATTTACGTGAGTATTTTTATTATATGCTACTTTTTACTTTACTCCACTACATTTGTTTACATATTCAGATTAACAACACACAATAAAAACAATGTATAAATTGTAATATATCAATATAGATTAAAATACACAGAAATATATAAAGTAGTTAAAAGTAGCTCCACCTTTATCAGCTGCAACATTAAAGTCATGCATCAAGGATATGATTCAGAGATGGGTCATTCTGCATAATGAATACTTTAGAAGCCAATACCTTTGCACTTTTCTTGCTCATAAGAATTTAAATGCAGGATTTGAATTGTAGCAGAGTATTTATTTTTTATTTTTTTTTACAATAAACAAGTCCTACCTTTACCTAAGTAAAAGATCAAGGTACATGTTTCACCACTGTTTTGTATATCCTCTGACATTTCATTAAAAGTTCTCTCTCTTTTTTTTCTTTCTGCATTTGATTTGACTCCATATGATTAAAATTACAACTGGTAATTTGTCCAATCAAGACTCTGAAGTCTTGAACTGCTGCGTGACGTAAGTGATGGATTTATGAAAGGATCTTTGACATGAAACTTAGGCTCCTAAGTCAAGTCCAAAGATGTGTAAGGCAGCTTTTCTCAGTGTCCGGGTTCAGGAGTAGCCAGCCAGCTCATTTCCCTAACACTGCACAAGCACAAAGCCTGCTCCCCTGGCAGAGGTACGAGATGTGATTTCCTTGATGCACAAAAAAGACCACAGTGACTTAGGAGGTGTTGGGCAATTGGCTCAGCTGCAGTGATGGATGTTCCTCCAGCTCCAAATCAGTCCTGAAGCCAAGATTGAGGAGCTCATCTCCGGCTATGATGCACTTAGAGACTGAACCAATTTACCCCCAGACCAACACACTCCCACGTATCTATTTAAAGAAGCAATTAATGTAAAAGAAAAAGACATGCACGTGCCAAGAGCCTCCGATTCTGGTTTCTCATAACCAACAGGCTGATTGATAGCTTCCTCTCTGGGTTTGATTTGCACATGTCAGAGTGATGTAGGGTTACTGGCCTCGCCGACGTCAGATCACAATATTTCATTCGGACGCTTCGTGGTCCACGTGAAAAGGCGGCCTATTGACGAAACCCACGATGACTCGCAATTGATTTAGTACGCAGGGTCTGGCCCCTCCTCCTGGCCCCTGAGAGGATAAATATATTGACGGGATGGACCAAAGGCAGTGGATTGCTTGTCTTGCTTGAGGGAGTGCTCATAGTGCAGCCATAATTTGGGACCTTACATTAAGTACCATGGATAGGGTTACAGTCGTCAACTACTGCTTAGGACTCCTGGGTTTGTTACTGCTGCAGGGAGTGCTACATGTGGAGGGACGGAGCATATTTAACCCTGGTAAGTGTGCAGAGATGTATGTTTTAGCTCTCTTTCTCTTTATATATATATATATATATATATATATATATATGTTTAAATACTGTATATTGAAAAAGCTGCTGAGGATGCTGCATCCACCACTGCAATCCTTCGATTACTGCAGTTGTTGGTTTAATGTTTGTTTTTTTTGCCAAATGCAACAGGTTCAGAGATAATACGTTACTTTAGACTGGGATGGGTGTGATAGTTTCTCTTTTTATTGAGGGTAGGGATGCAAAATTTAAAAAACCTACAGAAGGTGCAATATTTATTGACAAGGCAAATACTGTATGTGCCAAAAATAGCAGTTTGAATGAAGTTTTGTGTTGCTGCAGAAATTGACAAATCTTATTCTGTAGACTTAGGAAAATAGTATTTTTGTTTGATACAGATTCTAATCAAACAAAAATAAAATAAAATATTTATTAAAAATCAAACCTTGATCTTTTCAACACAAAATAAGAATATTGATGTTTTATTTTATTGTGAATCACATCACAACTGCAATATCAGTCAAATTAATTTGTCATTTTTCAAAATTGTGCAGCCTTAATTCAGTGTGCTTGAAACTGCATTTTCTACACTTTGTGTGTGCAGGGAACCAAATGTTTAATCCAAAAGAAGACACAAATCCCCAGAGCAAGATTCTAGCACTGCTACTACACAAGAGCTTAGTTCCTGTTGAAAAGGATGATCCTCTAGGTGAGAGATAAATAAAATGATGCAATAAAATATAATTAATACAAATAAATACATTCTCTTAATGGTTGGTTTTCCTGTCTACAGGTCTGGAGCTGGCTAATAAATTAGCTCAATTAGAGGAGGTAAGAATTCACAAATCCACCTTGAAGCCACTTGGAAGCCTTTTTATGATTTATCACAGTGTTTATATTTTATGTTATGTGTTTGCATGTTGTTATTTTCAGTAGAGACTGAATGAAAACCTGTTATGCTGCCGCCATACTAGCTCATTGAGTAGATGGAGTACTGATACTGAGATGACGTCTACCTGTCGTGGTGCGTTTAATCACTCTGATCTCTGCGTGTAGCTGCGGGCGCTGAGGGAGGACTTGGAGCTGGAGAGGGAGATCACAGCCAATTTGGCAGAAGGCAAATCCATAACTAGGAAGAGGGGTGAACGTGAGTTAAACTCTGGATTTAAAATGTCTCATACAAAGCCATTCATATTTAAGTTAAAGGTGCAGTGTGCGACTCTGGAGTCAGGTCGGTGAGGCTCGTGTCTGCTTCACGCCAGTGTTGTTCAGACACTGAACAATCAGATAACTTCCTCCAGAATCACATACTTCAGTTCTAACTATTGCAGTGTTTGTATTCTGCATGTAAGACGTCTTTATCTCCTTTTGTCAGCAGCTTGCTTCTGGAAATACTGCGTCTGACACGGATGCAAGAGGACAAGGACCACTGTGAAATCTTGCTGCAAAGCCCAACATAGCCTTAAGACACAAAACACCAGTCATATTATCATCAAACTGTATTTATCTCATTCTCAGCAATATAGAGTTGTACCATAATCAAAAACATTTCCACTGCAGTGAGGTGCTGTCATGAGAGGTCTGAGGACTGCAGATGTACATCTTTACCCTGTAAATAATCAGCTACTCACTGGAAATACTTGAGGGTCGGACATGACAAAATGTTCCTGACTGCAAAGACATATTATTATTATTTTATCAGTAGGATTATTATTTGCTTACTGCTTGTGTTTGTCGCTCCCTTGTGGCAGAATTGGGCACAACATGTTTTTGTACTGCTGCCAACAAACATCACATCTGTCACTGCTTTTAGAAATGCACTGCTGTTCATTTTACAATATTAATAAAATTATAATCAGAATCTGTACATTTTGTCTCATTTTGTTTTTAAAAATCTTGTCGATGATGAAGATCACTTGGTCAATGAACTTTTTTTTTTTTAGACGTTTTTCGTTGTTTTCTCAGCAAAAAGGACAAAATATTGCATCTGACTCGGACTTTCATTAGAGGCTGACAAAGCCGAGTCACAGGCTTAGTATAAATAATGGAAGAGCTGCTGTGAAAATGTCTGAATCTGTACATTTTGTTTTATTTTGTTAAAAACATATTGTCAATTATGAAGATCACTTGGTAAATGAATTTCAGAGGTTTGAAATTGAGACAAACTCACCCTTTGTCTCCATCAGAGACAGCTATCAGCTCTTGGAGGGACTTTAAACCAACAGAAAAGAAAAAAATTGAATTAATCAGCAATTATTTTTAACTATGACTAAAAAAATTGGATTCTTTTTTACTGCTGACATAATTTGCCCCTAAATTCAAGGCTGTGTTAGCTGATACAACATGAATCATGCAACAAGAACCTTTATACAAACTAGGCATCGGATGTTTGGCACTACCTACAGTAGGCAAATCTATACAGAGTAACAGTGTTGATACAACTGCTATACAAGTATCAGACACATAACTGACTTCATACAGTCAGAAAAGGCTGTTATTTGTTTCCGTTCTTTCCATAAACTGCAGGCAGAAGCTGTCCCCTTGAGATAAGTCTACAGGAAATGAGCCAGCATACTCGAATACAGCCAAAGATACGTGGGGAAAGTTTGACAAGAAATACGCACATCAAGGAAGTAAAACTGCAGAAATTATGTGGAGGGGAATGTAATGACTTATTTCAAATAAGATTAACGGTAAAAGAAGCTCAATGAATCCAGTAATAGAAGACTAATGAGATAAGACCCCACCTACATCCAGTATTGTCATATTTTTCACATCCATGACAGGTAAGATAAGTTCAGGTCAAAGGCAGCATGATGCTGCGGTGATGATGTGTGGTGTGAAGGATGGAGCAGAGGGCGGGGTATCCGGCTCTGAGACAGCCCTTGAGAAGGAAGCCGCACAGAACGCCACAACATGATCATAATATGATCTGATGAGACGGAAAATTATGGATTCTCACTTCAAAGGTTGGTAGAATGTTGAACTTGTTTTAGTATTTACCTTATTTCAGGTTTGTTACTTATACTATACAATATCTTAAATGTTTTTCATCCAATTTTTTTTTGGTATTCTTGAAGCATTTTATTGAACTGACTTGATCAATTTTGATTGAATACATGTTGTCCTTTTGATTAAAGCTAAATGTTTGAAAGCGTTTTACAAACTCTCATACGATGCTTGTAGCATTATTTATCGAGAGGTATGCTCAGCACTTACCAAACACATCCATTTACATTTAAAAAAAATAATGTTTACGAATCTGGATGAGTAGTGCATCTGCAACATCATGTCTGAGAGAAAAGAGGCGAATGTGTTGTTCATAAGATAAAAGCCTAAACATGTGTTTGGGATGTTCTGTGAACACAACTAGATACATGGGACTTGAATCAAAATGCATGAAATGTTTTTTAGTTTGTAAACGGATGTTTTTTTTAATATAGTTAAGCTTTTGTTAAAGGCAGCTCTGGTTTACTTCTATTCATCAAAGGATTTAGTTTATTTAGCTATCAAAATGAGTAGTTTACACGCAAATTGTCATTTTAAATCAGATCTAATCTTGTGTCTAAATGTGTCTTTACTTCACCTTTGCAGGCACCTTGTGGACGATACTCGTCCTCTTCCCACAGCTCACCTGCACCATGCTCTGCCCCAGCAGCTGCCAATGTTATTCTAATTTTGCTGTCTTGTGTGGTGGCGACACCATCACAGATATACCGACACTGCCTGTCCACACATTCTCTCTGCAGCTTCAAGGCACAAACATGAGCACCATCAATGAGCAGAGCTTGGCAAACAAGGACCTCCTGCTGCGTTTCAGTCTAACTCACAGTCATCTGCACACCATCCATCCCAGAGCCTTCCACTTCGTTCCACAGCTCAAGAGTGTCAAGCTGTCGTCCAATGATCTCTCTACTCTCCCTGCTCTGGTTTTCAGTCCCCTGACCAATCTGGAGCAACTGTATTTAGATGGGAACCAGTTGGCGACCATAGCTCCGGATATGTTTGAAGGACTTTCAGGGTTGAAGGTAATGGACCTGAGCCAAAACAAACTAAGTTCACCTGCTTCGGATGTTTTCGATGGACTGATCAACCTCACCTTTCTGAACCTCGGCAGGAACTCCATAAAGAAGCTTCCACCAACAATCTTCCACTCCTTGACTAACCTGAGCACGCTCCTTATTTATAACAACGAACTAGAGGTGCTAGAAGCTGGGATTTTTGATAAACTGGTCAATCTTATGGAGCTAAAACTGCACAGGAACCAGATTAGCAACCTTCCACCTCAGGTGTTCTGGTCACTGGGGAACCTGAAGATCCTGACCCTGTCATCCAACCGACTTCAGGCTATCCCAGAAAAGAGTTTCTACAACATGCCAAAGCTGACCAAGCTTACCATTTACAACAACCCGCTGTTATCTCTACCAGACCAGTTAATGGGTCACATGCCGGACATTACAGAGTTTTATCTGTATGCCACCAACCTCACCACTGTTCCTGGAAATTTGGTTGCCAACATGTCTGGACTCCTGTCGCTTAACTTCTATTTAAATGAGAAGCTGAGGGAGTTGCCCTCAGATCTCTTCTGCTGCCTTCCAAAGCTTAAAAAGCTCTCGCTGAGAAACAACAACCTCTATTATCTGCATCCTCAGCTGTTTTCCGGACTAACCACAGTTGGCATTCTGCTCCTGAATGACAATAAGCTGCAGAGCCTACCAGCTGCTATCTTTCAGGGCCAGGGGAGGGTTTTGACTGTTGATCTGAAGAATAACCAATTGAAGACTCTTCCAGGAGATATTTTCTTGTCAAACACAATTATGAATCATCTTACTCTAAGTGGCAACCCCTGGGACTGTACCTGCAAGATCAGAGATTTGGTCAAATGGATTAAACAAAATGAGCATGTGGTTAATGACAGTCAAGAAGTGATTTGTCATAGTCCGAAGTACCAAATGCTCCGTACCCTTGGCTCCCTGCGTGATGAGGAGTTCAAGATTTGCAATGCTACAAGCGTCGCATCAAGTGATTTTTCTACACATAAACTAATTAAACCCACAGGAGAAGTGACCGAACATGTCACCATCTCAACTACAACATCAACCACCAAACAAGAAGTGACCCAACATGTCACCATCCGAACTACAACATCAGCCACTACCCAAGAAGTGACCCAACATGTCACTATCTCAACAAC
>CAFUXE010001152.1:139078-152142 GCA_903364295.1 Serranus cabrilla
CCATGAACAAGATGAAGGTTGAGTATGCACGTCCTCCAGCGTAGAAAAACATGTTATCAGGCCTGGTATACAGTTAGAGGCTCTGGAACCTCTTGGGTCTAGATTTTTGTATCTTTAAGTGTACATTTTTGTTGAGACAAAAGAATACAATATGTACGCTTTAAAAACAACAATGATAATGTAAGTTTATAATTTTTTACCACTTCTCTAGTCATAATTTTTGTGTAACTAACATAAAGCTGTAATTATTGATTGATATATCAATTAGTCAATTGAAAGAAATCTAATCAGCAACTATTTTAAAATTTATAGTTAGATTCAGTAATTCCTTTTCAGCTACAGCAGCAATATTGCAATGTGCTTCTCTTTGGTCTCTAACTTGTTCTTCTCTAAATAATGTTGTTTTGTCATCAAACTGAGTTCTATGTTTGTCATGCCTGATTTAGCTGTGTAATGATTAATTTTCAGAAGCTTTGGAGAACATATACATTCATTATGTTTCCATGTAGAGCTGTTACTGTAACTCAATAGTCCTATTCATTCATTACTGCTTTCAACGTGAGACTCTTGTTTATACAGTTTCAACACTTCTGGAGCAAACTTAGTCATGATTAGCCTTTGAAAAGGTGCAGGGATGTGTTAGAATATGGGAGAAGGACCAAAGCACCAGTCATATTATCATCAAACTGTATTTATCTCAGCAATATAGAGTTGTACCATAATCAAAAACATTTCCACTGCAGTGAGGTGCTGTCATGAGAGGTCTGAGGACTGCAGATGTACAACTTTACCCTGTAAATAATCAGCTACTCACTGGAAATACTTGAGGGTCGGACATGACAAAATGTTCCTGACTGCAAAGACATATTATTATTATTTTATCAGCAGGATTATTATTTGCTCACTGCTTGTGTTTGTCGCTCCCTTGTGGCAGAATTGGGCACAACATGTTTTTGTACTGCTGCCAACAAACATCTGTCACTGCTTTTAGAAATGCACTGCTGTTCATTTTACAATATTAATAAAATTATAATCAGAATCTGTACATTTGGTCTCATTTTGTTTTTTAAAATCTTGCCGATGATGAAGATCACTTGGTCAATTAACTTTTTTAGAGGTTTGAAAAAGAGACAAATATTTTAGTTGTTTTCTCAGCAAAAAGGACAAAAATATTGCTGAACATGTCTCTCATACTCATTAAAGGAATGTCTGTGGTGACTGGTGAATCACTGCACAGTGAAGCTCATCTGACTCGGCCTTTCATTAGAGGGTGACAAAGCCGAGTCACAGGCTTAGTATAAATAATGGAAGAGCTGCTGTGAAAACGACTGAATCACACAAAGGCTGATGAAAAGAGGAGGTTTCAGGGAAACCTGCTGCTGCAGTATCAAAGAAAGTGTTGACTTTTTCTTTTAGCAGGCAATTCATTGGCAGTAATGTTTTCATAGATTACTATTTGCGTACAGACAAACATGGACGTTGTGATGGTCTTATTTCAAATATACAATTTAAAGACAACACTTTGGGCCTTTGGAGGGAGTCATCCTTCATATTTCATTTTAAAATAAACATATTAAAATAAAAAACGTTTTCTTTGCTATCTCTTTGTTTTAAGGCAAAATGCTAAATGTGATACATAGTATATATATATATGTATAACCATTTGTTTGACTTTTCCCCATTTAGTTATCTGATTTTATTATATAGAGTGAACTATTAAGCTTCATAATGCAAAGTCAAGTCAATGCAGTCAAAAGTGACCTCATGTGGTTTGTTTCCCTCTTGTGGTTAAAACCTCAAACTGTATAAAGAGACATTACAACCTAAAAACACTCTATTTTTGTCTTGAAAGTAGGTTTAAAAGCAACTAAGAGTTAGAATATAAAGTCAGGTATATTAAAGTATATTTAAGAAAGGTTACTCTCGTCATAACACAGCTGCAACAATAAATGTGTCCATGCATATTTGAAGAATGTTGTTTCATAAACATGTGGCAAAACAACAGTAATATTAGACTGAGCTGCTTCTGTCAACAGCCATCTTATCTGAGTTTCCTATCCTGTGCTGGGAATGATGGGGGATGTGGAATCCCAAAGTGAATAATTTCTTGAATACTGAGAAGTTCATCACCTTTTTCTTGGTAACAGTTTTCATAACAGGAAGCTCTGATTCAGTCATTTTTAACGTTTCATAAGGTCAGAGAGCAAAATAACTGTTGAGATGACTCTTTCTTTCAGTGCCCCTGTAATTTCACAATCATCCTTTTTGAAACAGAACCACAACAATGTGCGCACAGTTATTGTCGTTGAGAACAAAATGTAATATAGCACTCAGACAAACAACAACGCTGCAGTTCATACAAATATACAACCAAAAATGAGCTTAAGACAGATTTGTCATTGAAGAAGTGTTGTTAAAAACCCTCTAGATGAATAATAAAATATTTCTATGAAGGCAAAACAAATCACAGTGTTCGACTACCGCTGAAAAAGCTTTTAAACCTGCACAAAATGACAGCGGATGCCACAAATTCCACGAGAAGTGATTGGACTTTAAAACAAACAGCAAACAAAGGGGGAAGAACTGGCGAACAGCACCCAAGTTCATTGCTATGGTAACGGGTGATTAGGCCTTTCCAGTACGCTGAGCTCACACAACAGTTTTCATACACACCCCCACAGACACATGCAGACAGACTGCAAGAGAGGAAATCAGACTGCAGGGGTCACAGAGAATATTTGACAACAGTGGAAACAAGTGAAGACGTTTTTCTTATCTGATAATAATGTGGTGAACTTATTTTAACCTGGTTTTCAGATGGATGTGAATAGTTGAACTATTATCCTCTTTAACAGTTAGAAAGCATTTTGACATGAACATAATATAATTTTTGTTTTTAATTCCAAATATTTTGCCCAGGAAAGCTACAACCACGTTACTGTGATGTGTTTCTCTTTGGTCTCCAACTGGTTCTGATCTAAATAAAGCTGTTTGCTTTTTTTTTTCATGCCTGATTTATCTGTGTAATGATTCGTTTTCAGATGTCTTGGAGAACATACAGTCATCATGTTGCCACGTAGAGCTGCTTACTGTAACAATAATCTAGTTCATACATTAGTGCTTTCAAACTGCGACTCTTGTTCATCTAGTTGTAACACTCCCAAAGCAAACTCAGCATGTTTAGCTTTGATGTGTAAGAGTATGAGACATATGGATCAGACACTAAACTCTCTCAAACACCAGAAATCAAGTTATTAGATTATTACAACTTTCTTCATCTGTCAGCTCACTTCTAATCATTTCAATTTACTCAGATGAGAACGCAGGAGATTAACTTCTGTATGAACATTTATAACAGCTCACAGACTTCCACATGGCCGCTGACAGAGGAGCTGAATATATTAATAAAGTTAAACTAAACAACCTGTTTAGTCTGGCTTTTACAACCCAGATTCCAGTACAGTTAAGATCCTGTGAAAAACTTCACTAAAAGCAACTTGGATTCAATTGAAAACAGGAGAAAGACAAAATGTTCCAGCTGTTAAACTTCATTTTTTTTTTGTATATAATACAAACACAATTCTAAATTGCTGCATTCTGTTTTTAATCGATATTTTACACATGATCCAAACTTTGGAATCAAGGTTGTTTGTGTTTTAAATGTTGTGGTTTTACTACATATATATTCTATTGTCATCATTGTTATTTGTGTAAATCTTTATTGTTTTATCAACATTTTGCTGGTAATTATTAGGATTTACTTTATTATATTTTGATTTATTAACATTTTACTATTTAACATATTTTTTCAAAGCACTTTAAAGTGTATTTCATTTGTTTGAATGGTGCAGTAGAAATTAAGTTTGATTGATGGAATGATCTTCACTGACACCCATGAAATTAAAGTAGCTTTCCTTAAAACCTCTAACTGAAGTACGGTGACACACTCATAACACAACAGTCCTCTACTTTCTCGTCTACACATGTTCCAGTATCTTTACAGTTAACCAGGAAACCCCCACATGTCCCGTGTCTATACGTTAAACTCCACCCTCACTATCTGTTCTCTGTGTTGAGGACTTTGCTTGTCATGTTACAAAACAGATGGATTTAATTGCTGCAACTCAAGAATGTTAAACGCTGCAGAACACTTGCTGCTCAGCCTTTTTTTCCCCCACTGATTTATTGGAGAGCGCTTCACATTTAAACACCCAAACTAAATGTAGGAAAAACAAAACTCTCTTTCCTGCTCAAAGAACTCATTAAGAGGCAATCTGTATTGTTTTTAAATCACTATGATGATTCGAGATAAAATCTAGATGCTCATACACACTGTATGGGCACACAAACAGCTTTTTTTATTCTTTGGGATCATCTTGTAAAACCCTATCAGTGGATTTGTGAATGTCTAAAACTGCCAAGTGTCCAAACTATCGGCTTACACGCATTCCAGGTACGTCATACCAAAGATATGTGCAGCTGATGCTTAAATTTTCACACCCAAACAAGAAGGGACGTACACCCAAAACACACAACAAATCACAAACAAAAACACAAAACCAGCCCCATTGTTTCTAACCAGAGCAAATTCTCAGCCTCCTTGTAACCCTAACCTCCAACATAAATATAGGGCTTTTTTACCCAGAGGAAGAACATGTAGTTAAAATGATTGAAAACATATGGATCTTCAAAGATAAAGCACAGCTCACTCTGCATTCCCATACATGCATTCAAGACACCCGTACACCAAATCCCCTGAGGGTGGGGCTTCCGCCTGCGTGATCGCCCACCACCACATTTAACAAAAATGTGAGCATGTGAGAGGGACAGAGGGGGCAGGGGGGACAGCCGGGCCGCTGAGCAGTGCCACTGGAGCCTCTGAAAAAGGACTTGCAGATTTCATGAGCTCAGGGAAAAAACAAAAAAAAAGCTGGTTGGTAAAAAAGGGGAAATCGAGGGATGACGAAGAGCAGGAAAATGTGATGGTGTGAGAGTTCGGACGGTGCTGGAAACTTTCATCAGAGGGTTTGTGAAGCTGAGGAGGAAGGGAGGACGTACATAAAAGATAACCCACCAACTCACAGTGATCACTCAGTCATCAGCCACAACGGGAGGTAAGTTCTGCAAAACGGCATGCTGTCCTGCTTAACAGTGCTGATGACTTCTTACTTATTATACATTTGAATGAAGCAGAAAGATTTCATGAAATTAGTCAGAACCTAAATAGGATCAGGATAAAAATCAATAAGTTAAAACAGCTTTACGTTATGTTACTTCAATCTTAAAAATACAACCTTCTGTATATGATTAAACCCTTCATTTGGTTTAATAATGTGTGTCTCCATGTGAAAAGTACAATACCAACAACATGATACTATAATGTGATTTATTTTGGCTAACTTATAGATAAAGCGGTATTTAAAGAGCTATTATATAAAACCTGACTTCAGTTCTGTGGCTAGACTGCTGCTGGTTCAGTTTTTTCAGAACAGACAAAGTGCTGATCCTTGAGCTATGGCATGGGGGGGAAATAATCAGAGCAATTAATGGTGAACTGGAAATGCTTTAGCTATTACACTGTAGTGCAGACCCAGTCAGCAGCAGACAGTGGTTTTGGTCGGACTGGGATGTTATAATGTATACATATATATATCCAGGAGGAAACATGTTTTAGCTGTTAGGTTGTCTTGATTTTGTGTCTCAAAGTAGTGACAGCTACTAAAGCTGCTTAAATCCACTGTTTCTGACCACTGCAACACATAAGAGAGAAAGGGAAGTATAGACAGATTACACATTACTCAGGCTGGTAGTTACATAATCAGATGCACAGCTCTGACTTAAACGTGAACCCTCACCCTTCCCATTTGCTGCAGTAAAGAAAAGAGTAGTGATACTGATGAAACCAGGGGAAGTTTCCCTGCAAAACCTCATTCACTCAAAAAAAGAAATGGATAAAGAATATCATTAAGAGTTAGGGTTGTTGGATGTAGCAGTAAAAGTAAGGAGTTCTGGCAGGGGTTGGACTAAAGAATAATGTGTTTTTTTTTTGTTTTTTTTATAGTTTTACTTACAATGAAGAGATTGTTTTCCCTCTCACAGCAGGGTCCCCACCTCTGAATGAAAGCAGACACGAGTACAGAATCTATTGAAAATGGAAACAGCTGTGATGCACCAGGATGTATTTTATGACCGTCTATCTTTGATGTAAAACAGAAAGAAAGAAAGAAAGAAAGAAAGAAAGAAAGAAAGACAGAAAGAATAAATCGGGTACCTCTGTGGCTGAGCTCATTTGAGGGACTTAGTAGTCTCTATAGAAAGTTACTTCCTCGGAAAGACTCTCTCTGCACCCTAATACACCTCAGACACTGAGAAGTAACTTGCGCTTGCCAACCTTAAGTTGCAGAACCTTAACTGGATTTGCATGGAGAAGCAGGTCATTAAGTTGGCACAGCTTTGCCTGCGGAGCCTCCTGTGCCATAACAAACAGCGAGCACAGCCTCAGACATGTGCAGGCAGTCATGTTCCGAAGCGCTGTAGACACAACACTGAGATCATTAAGCTTGTGGCAGCAAACCGAACAGCGTGTCCATATTCAGCGAGGATATACTCAGGGGTTTGGGGATTTACATCTAAAAATATTCTGCAGAAAACTTTATTTGTAAGCTCCAAACTTGCAGTTAAACAGAAATCCTGAAGAAATGGTTTTCATGCCAAAAGGCTGCTAAGCATAATGAATTATCAGCCAACCCCAATGGCAATGTTGCCAGGCAACACTCCTAGTATACCCACAAGCAACAAAGTACAACACTGGATCAATTTATGCAGATGTCTTATTTTTGGTTAAAACAGGAATGCTGAGGCTGCAACATGTAGGCACTGTTACTAATTAGAGTTCAGTACAATTGCCATATTATGGCTGTTCTCTCAGGGAGAGGAGAAAAACACACCACAGTCTCTCTTTTTTTTTTACTGTCCTGGAAACAAACTATCGAACATCTCAGCACAATAAATGCAGAAATGCTCCCTGTGGCTTTACTGAGCAAGACTAGAACCACAGTCACCAGCTTCAAATTAGTTTTTTAGAGCTGCAAACATTTATGTTTTGTGGTGGATTTCAGGGCTTAACCTCTATCACTTTGTGTGTGTGTGTTTTTTGAACATGTTTGGTGAGTCCTATGGTCAGTCAGCTTTAATACAGAGGTACTGGCACAAATCTGTGCGAAGCTCTGCACTGATTATTAAAAAAGAAAGAAAGCAACAGAAGCAAACATGACCTGACTTTAGTTGCTAGATACACAAAGACACTAGATAGCATCTTTTGTTAAATGCAGACCACCATTTGTAACGCTAATGTTCTTGTTGTTTATGTTCAAATAAACTTACCATTATAATGAAGACAAAAAACAATATTTAAATGGTTTAAACCTATGCCCTTTTTTAAACATCATTTAAGCCCTTAATAACCTTAATGTAAACAAAAATCCCTTTATCACCCAAGTAAATCTGATCGAAGCTTCATACAACCGTGGCTGTAACTTTGCTGTTTCTTCTGTTCTAGGTTAAATAATGGACCTGCCCCTGACCTTTCCTGTGCTCCTACTTCTCTGTTCCCTCAACGCTGTTATTTGGGCGTGTCCAGATGGATGCAAATGTCAAGGAACCAAAATCTTTTGCACTGGCCTCTCTGACTTCCCGTCAACTGTGCCATCATCTACCACCGCCCTCTACTTCCACAACTGCAGTATCTACTTCCTTAAACCAGAGGACCTGGATAATTTCTCTAATGCCCTTAGCATCTTTGTCATTAAAGACACTAGTCTGAGGGAAGTGCGCACTGGCACATTTGATTCCACTCCACACATAGGTGCCTTAGCACTTACTACCACCGAACTGCAAGATCTCCCTGAGGCCCTGTTCCAAAATCTACAGAAGCTTGAGTCCCTGACTCTGAGGAGCAACAAGCTCCTGGTCCTCCGCCCTAACTGGTTTTCCCCATTGGCAGGACTGAAAGCCCTTGACCTCAGTAAGAACCAGTTCACTTCTGTACCCGTGGAAACATTTCACCCTCTCACTGAGCTGCTGCACCTTTTGCTTTCTGGAAACAATATCAGCCAACTACCTACAGAGGCATTCAAGGGTCTTTCTAAGCTCAAAGTCTTACGGCTTAACAAAAACTTGCTTCAGGAGCTCCCCCTTGGCAGTTTGGATGACCTTGAAGACCTGGAGGAATTATCCCTACATGACAATCTTATCACTCATCTCCACCACGACCTGTTCTCCAAGACTTTAAAACTCCAGAAGCTGTTCCTCTCCAACAACAGGCTCACATCTCTTCCACAAGGGATCTTCTTAAACCTGCCCCTCCTTTCTCAGATCTCCCTGTATGAAAACCAGCTGGAGAATCTGGGACCAGGAGTGTTTGGGCCCATGGCTCTGCAGGAGTTGTGGCTGTATGACAACAAGCTGAGCCGTGTTGAGGACGACACATTCAGGAACCTCACTCAGTTGCGTCTTCTGGTGCTCAGCCGCAACCAGATCAGCTCAGTGTCCAGCGGGGCCTTTAGAGGTTTGGAGCAGCTGGGAGAGGTATCACTTCACACCAATCTGCTCACAACCCTGCAAGCTGGGACTTTCCAAGGACTGCCCAGTCTGGTTAACATTTCCCTGGAGCACAACTTCATCAGCTCCCTCCCTTTAGGTTTTCTCAAGGGCCTGAGCAACCTGGGACAGATAGACCTGCAAAATAACTCCCTCCCAAACCTGCCACCGGAGAGTCTAAATGCCCTCACTGCAGCAAAGGAAATCCTCTTGCAGCAGAACCCCTGGAGGTGTGATAGGGATATTCTGCCACTTAGAGAGTGGCTGACACAGCACCCATCCAAAGTTAACCAAACTCTTGTGGTTTGTCAAACACCTTTCAGTCTGAGTGGGGAGGAAATTGCTCTGCTGGCAGATGAGCACTTCCTGCCTCTCAGCTCCACAGAGGAGCCAGTGTTGACCTCAACGGAGAAGAGGAGGAAACCCCAAACTCCTCCAGCGAGACGAAGCACTTCCTCACCTGCAGTCAAGACCACTCCCAAGTCAGAGCACGAGGAGGTCACCAGCGGCGGACAAGGGGAGACGGGTGTAGTTTCTAATGATACTTCCATCATGCTCATCGTCATTGCAGTCGTGGCCACCATCATCATCAGCACTGTCATCATCAGCTGTGTGTGCTGGAAGAGGAACAAAAGAGGCAGCGGAAATATAGGCCGCAGAAATAAGAACTCTGTGCTGTAGATGAGACCACCCAATAAAAGCAACCCAAGAACTTTAAAAGCCAAGGGAAAGTCCTCGCTGATTACTGCGGTTAACTTGGAAAATGTGGAAACCAGAGTTGATTTTAGAGCCTCAAAGGCAACTGAAGGAGCCACTTCAGCTTCATACAGCTGTAAGAGCTAGAAGAAACAAGTTAACCTTTGAATTCATTAGTTTTAAAATCCTAATGATCAGATTTACCAGCCAGTATTCTTCTTCATGTGTGCTGTAAAAAGAAAAGACATTATATGTACTAATGGTAAAAAAAACACCCATGTTGCCATCTTGTGGGTGACCTGGACATTTTGATGAATGTAAACACAGATGCACTGAAACAGTGTACTTTTTATTGTAGAATTAAGACTGCATTCAGTATTTTGTGCAAAATATTTTGCATTTTTCTGTATTAATAATTGCAGTTTGACAATGGCATTTGTGCTAACAGCAATACATTTAGACACAGCTTGAGTTCTTTTTTTTTCTTTGCAAAATGGTTATCCATGAAAAATGAAAACATGTAATTCTGACTCCACTGTAACAAAATTCATCCTATGGTTCTCACACTTGCAATGCAAAATGCTACTATATGTTGAATAAATGCACTACTTTTAGTGGGAGCAATCTTACATTGTGTTCATCATTTTCTGAACTGCTTGGTATTACATGCAAGCTTCAACTCCCCGAATCTGACAGCAAGTCATTCTTGTGTAGAGGAGGACAAAAACCCACACAAATGCTTCTTAAAATAAGTGAATAAAGGTTCAATTACAAAAACAGGAAGTAGCATAACACTGACTTGAAATGAAAATAAATAAATTACACATTGTGGTACAGAGATTATGAAATTAATACATTATTATGTGGTCTATTTGTGGCAGGACATTGTTATTAGACACAGGATTTCTAATCACTCATATGTTTCTAATTATGTTGATTATACCCACTTAGTTTGTGGGATGTCGACCAAAAGGAAGTTAAGACTGAGAAGATTGAGCATTATACTGCACCAGAATGTTTCTGTTGCATTCACAGCAACGTGTATTTTTGTTTGTCATAAACAGAGAGTAAAGTAGTGATAATATACTATATAATAACTACAACCACCTATCTAACAAATGTCTACAAATCATTAATATACAAAAGTCTGCCATCTAATGGGAGGAAGCTAGAATAGTGTTTGAAACATTTACATAGAATCCAAATATTTGGATTGTTTTTCTGCCATTAAGGAAGCCAGCCTAAACAAATTAGTAGCACATGCTCTAATGTCATTCTAATTGCTGCCTGACAAAAACAATGTTCTAGGAAGGAAGTTCAAACAAAACATAACCTATAAAGTGGACACAAAAGCATGTGAAATGGAGGTTTCTACTTTTCCTGTTGTGTGAACAGATGCACATTTTCAAAAATGACAAAATGTTTACATACCATAGAGTATGTTTCGAGTGCATGAAAGGTGATTATTCAAGCTGATATCTTTTGTTTATACTACTGTCCCAAGCGAATACCCGAACATACCTAACACATTAAATGGTGTATGCTACAGTCTTAAAAGTCAGTCGTGAAAGCTTAATCATCCATCAAATTGATAGTCTGTTCACCCCAAACCCTGTTACGGGCAGTATTGTGTAGGAACTATTTTCTTTCCCATTTAGTTCCCAAATGAAACTGCTCACAACAAGGTCTTTGCATTGCCTTAAATAACTGGGTCATTATTTCTGGAAATACACATTGCTGTCTCCAACACACAATTCACACAAATACAACCAGGACAGAAAAAAGCACCATAGGCAAAATGAAAAAAAACACAAAAAACATGTTTTTGTGGTGATCTGTCTCATCAAAATTAACATTCTCTTCATGAGAGTGAAGGCACTGTTTAACTTTTACTATTCCAAACATTCAAATCAATATGTTGTGGATCCTAATAATTAGTGATTATAAAAAATAAGAAACAAATATAGACTTGTGCAGTAATGCAGTGAAACCTCCCGTCCTCTCTCTTATCTCAAGCTGCAGGAGTGTATTAAACTACGCCTAACATGGGATGCAACTGACTGCAGACCTGCTGGCCAACACTGATACTAAAGATAACTAAAGAGACCGACGCAAACAAATGTGTCTCCGTCCTGCTGTGACAAACTGTTTCATACTGGGACAGGACATAAGGTAGGTTTGTTAATCCCCTACTAATAATTATTTGATGATAACATGTTATATCGTTATCAACGTATGAAATGCAGCAGCAGATAGATTTAATGATAACATAGCAATGCTTTTTATGATGTACTTGACGACTCATATATATGAAAAAAGACAAAAAAGCATGAATTAAACTGTATACATGATCTGAGTCGAATCTTTCTAATTTTAAAAAATTGAACAATCACATTCTTTTTTATTATCTTTTTATAGTGAATAAGCATGCCAAGAGGAGAAATCATCATTCTTTTACTTTCTTTACTGTTTGAGTCTTCACTGATTCAAACCAAACAATGTGACGATGCGGCAGACTGCACCAAAGAACACCCCAATTTTTTCCGTTCATCTGTAACAGCAATCCCACGCGTCCTGGCAGCAGGTGTACCAGAGGCTATATTTATGGAAAGCCGTATTAAAACAATCCCCAGAGCAGCCTTTATTGAAAACCCACAGCTTGAAAAGTTGGTGTTCATGAACACAGGAACAACTTCAATTGAGCCGGGAGCTTTTGAAGGTCTCGCAAACCTCAAGAATATGGAGATCTCCAGCACCCCGTTAACATCGATCCCCATTGGAGTCTTTAAAGATCTTAGCAACCTGGAGCACCTTTCACTGAAGCTGAACAAACTCCACACTTTGGAGAAAGGCTTGTTTGACGGTCTTGACAAAGTAACTGAACTAATTTTACACACAAACATGATCACATCGATTGAAGACGGGACTTTTGATGGTCTGAAGAACCTTCAACTGCTACATTTACTTAGAAACAATCTCTCTGCTGTATCTACCCACTGGTTCTCAAATTTAAACAATTTGCAGATACTACGACTTTCTGAGAATCAGCTGACCACCATTCCTGAAGATATTTTTCAGAATTTGCCAAACTTGAAAGAAATTGCCCTACTTGGAAACAAAATAGCTGAATTGTCACCTAATCTTTTCCCACATAAAGACAAAATAGGTAAGCTGTTTTTGGATAGTAATCTTCTGACTAGTTTACCTCAAGGATATTTTGTTGGCTTTCCTCAGCTTAAAATGCTGACCCTATTTAATAACCAATTGACTAGTCTACCGCCTGTGCTTTTTGGAGAAATGCCTAAATTAACAGAATTAAACCTCGGTCAAAACAATCTCAGCACTCTTCCTAAAGGAGTATTTCAACCTCTGAAGAAACTCAAAAAGCTATTTCTGTCTAAAAATCAGTTTGCCACCTTGTATGCTGAGTACTTTGAAGGCCTAGAGAAGATCACAGAGCTGGATCTACGAAACAATGAGCTCAAGTCGCTGGATGCAGATGTGTTTGAAAAGCTACAATCACTAACCAGACTCAAGCTAGCTGGAAATGACCTCCAGTCACTTCCTGGGAATATTTTCGAGCCTCTAAAAAAACTGGGAAAAGTTGACCTCAGTGACAACCCTTGGCGCTGCGACTGTAATCTGATAAATCTTCACCTCTGGATGAAGGCAAACCCCGACAAGATTGTGCCTCCTGCTGTCTGCGACTATCCAGAAGATCTAAAAGGACGGGACATTAATTCACTAACAGAAGATCAACTTATTTGCCC
>CAFUXE010001152.1:152784-205171 GCA_903364295.1 Serranus cabrilla
CCCAACTACCACACCCACCACTACACTCCCAACCACCACCACCACCCCCACTACAACAACACCAACTACTACAGTTTTGCCTACGCCTTCAACAACTACGGCCACAGCCACCACCCTCACAACTATCCAAACAACCACCTGCCAAGCAACCACATCTCCACCAAAAACTACAGCAGTAATCTTCAGCTGTCCCATGGAGCCGGTCACTCAGGAGCCATCGCCTTCCTTCTTGCATGAGTACAGAGACAATGTTCAGGGGTGCAAATGTAAAATGATGATCTACACTGCGCTGCTGGTGGTGGAGATCATCTGCACATTGGTGCTGGCCAAGGCCACCCTGTCCATTTACCGCCTGCTGCAGCACAGGGAGAAGCTTTACCACAGGGTGAAACTCACCCACTTTGCCTACAGGAGAGAGGTCATCCTCCGACCTCTACAAGAGGCAGAGACTCAAAGACTTTAAACAATAGCAGCACTTTAGAAAAAGCTTAATTGTCGGCTGCCAGTGATGGTAAATTAGCACATGAGCAGCCATACGACCTGCCATGGTATCCTCAAAGTTACTACAAGGAGTATTTAAATGGTGACACTTAAACCACTAATGAACACGACCTACATAAGTGAGAGCATCAGATAGAATATTGGCTATTTCTCTATATACTTATTCTTACTGTTTGACATGGTGCCACCAAAATGAAATGATTTAAATCATCATCATCATTCAGATTAATCAGAAACTTCTTCAAATGGACTACAGTGCAGCCGCCAGTTGACAAACATGCTTTGGTGGTAGTTCAATATGTGTGCCAGTAGACTTGGAGTTCACCGCCCCTTTTCTTGGAGTCGACACCATTGGATTGGGCAAATTGTCAGTATTCTGTCAGTAAAATTAGAGGTATTCTAAAGAGAGTCTGGCAGTTGCAGTGATGCTCATGTAAACACTCTTGGTGTGGTCCACACGGGCTGCAAAAATCAACAGGAAATGAATGTACCTTGTGGTAACTTCTGTGTAGTAAGATGTTGAACATAAATAATCAGAGGCTATAATCAATTTTCTTATAACAACAATGTGTCGATTGATAAAATGAATGGGGTAGCTCACAGTGATTAACGTATAGAGCAGGGGTTCCCAACATGGGGCTCCCTCAGTGGGGCGCCAGAGATCAAAGGGGTTGTGCAAAACATTCTGCTTCAAGGTTGTAAAAATAACATTTGTGTATGTTAAAGTTAAAAACTCATAGTAACATACAATGGAATAATAAAAAAAAGAAGCATAACAATGTATCACAATCATAAAGCGCTGAACAATGACTAAAAATAGTCTTCCTGGGAATCTGTCCTGTTATGACTGAAATCAGACACAAGGCTGAAACAAAACCCTCTCTCAGCAGGGGGAGACAGAGATCCATGAGACGTTTTTTCCGCCTCATTCACAGAAAACAAGAGGAGCTTAGGAGACTTTATCTAACTCCATCTAGACCTGGTGAATGCAATGTCTGCAATTTAGATGACATCCTTAAATAAAATATATGGGCTTGTTTCTTCTGCTCAAGTAATGCATTTCAGATTTATGTTTCTGCATCTGTATCCTGCTAAAGTAGCAATCTTAAAATGTCACTAACTAAAAACTTATATTACCCGCAAGGTCAGAACGGATCTGCACGGCTAAACAAAATAATCCCACAGGTCAATTCATGATGTGGCAAAGTGGAAAACACTGAGCAGGGGTCTGGGACTGGGATTTGTCTGCCTGATATCTAAAGGTTAAATACATTAATTAGGCCTTTTATTAGACAGCACCACAGGAAGAGAACAGTGGGCCAGATTCATTAACCCAGTCTGTGTGAACATGTGTGTGAGTTTGTGCATGTGTGTGTGATAACAGAATTAAAAACTAAAAATCATCTTAGTATAAACGGTTTGCCTTCTGTTTGTCCTTCAAACACGTTACAGTAGAATAATGACGAGGAGGCTGGACAGTTATAATGAGGGCAACTGTCATTTTAGGGATTTGTACAATGAGCTTTGTAAAAGTGTAGACCTTTTTATATGACCTTAAAGATGCCTGAAAGGTATAAACTATGAGTACCAACACCCTCAGTCAGCCCTAAAGGGATAGTTCGGGATTTTTTACATTAAGTTTTATGAAATCCTTCCCTGTAGTTAGTGGATGCTAAGCTATGTAAGCTATTAGCATACTTGCTGAGCTTCAGAGTTCTGGCTGGTTCTGATCATATAATAGATAGTTCCAGCAAGCTTGCAGGGTCACGAAACTATGAAAGGTTTTACAGAAACAGTTTCACTAAAAGAGCATGCTACTACATTCTGCTGCTGTGTTTACTGGCTTCTTCAAGAAAAAAAACAGTGCCAAGTTGCTGATAATCACAGTGGCCACTGTCTTGAGGTGGAATGGGCGACCTTTTAGTGCACGCGTAGTTTTGTGGAGGAAAACCTTGTAGTTTCGTGACCCTGACAACTCACCGAGCTATCTATTCTACGATCACAGGAGGACAGAACTCCAACACTGGAGCTCAGGAGGAAAGCTGAAGCTCTGCACAACAGATTAAATGTAGGAACAGTAGAACAATATTCGGATAAACACAGTATGATGTCATTACTTCACAGCAGAAGAGTAAGAAACAACCTGACCTATTAAACTACACATGACCTGTCAGTCATGTTAACAGCAGCTGCTCAGACAGCAGGTCTTTAAAATATTTATATTAATATAATCAAGTGTTTGCCTGCTTAACCAATAACAACGTGCCATGTTGTTAAGTTCTGCGGACGTTAACTTTTTCTTTCTCAGCTGCTCCTTTTACTCATTGTTAATTACTCGTTTTTGAAAAGAAGACGCTCAGCAATGTAGAGATGAAGAAATATGAATCTCTTCCACTAGAGGGCTTTTATGTATTTGATGTAACACCACCTGCAAACACTAAAACGACAGAGAAAGATTTATTTTACTGTATCACCTCAATTGCTCCCTGTGGTGTTCCTCCCCTCGGTGAAACTGTTGCACTGAATTACAGATCAGGTTTCCGTTGAAATCAAGCGACACAGACAAGAGAATCCCGTCTCGAGTAAAATAAAATATGTGTTCATATTTAATCAGATGGGATCCAATCCGAGACTACACCAGACAACTTACATAAATCCCTTAAGAGGAGTCTTCTGTGAAGGAAAAGATGTTATGAAGTTGTGCCAGACAGCAAGGCTTGTGAATGAAGAGACTGAATGAGGGTAACATAACTTTGCTTTATCGGATTTACCTCAAGGCTGAGGAGAAACACACACGCAGACAGGGAGGGATGACTCATTTACATCTGATATGTTGGTATTCTGATGCTGGAAGTGGGAATGATAAATAAGCAGCTAAATCAAAAAGGACACAATGCAAACCAAAATAAATGCATCGGTTAATTTTAGATTCTTTGTTTGACCAAACTCTGAAAGTCTGATACTGACGCCAACATGCCACATAACTCAGCTGAAGAGTTGTGTTGCTAAATATTTCATTGTGCTCTGAATTACAGCTGTAATGCACAGTTAGCTTTTGTTAAGTCCTCTCCTGTGATGTTGCATCACGAGCTATTCTTGTCTGCAAATGGAGTAAGCATCCTGATGTCTTTATTATTTATCCAGCTCTGAGTGACTGGTGTATTTTAGTCTGCTGTGCACTCGCTTCCCTGTGTCTCTCTGATTGCAAAGCCGTTGCAGTTTTTGCGACTTGTGATTGTCTGAAAGGACAAAGCAAGGAGAAGTCTTTGAAATCTTCCAGTTCATTAGACTTTAATTGATAAAGTAGCAACATTTGAATATGAGAATCAACTCATAAATAACCATCATGTGCAAGTGTTTGATTTTAAATTCACAACTAAATAAAACAAACAGACGACATGACCTCCGTGTCCTCAATAGTATAACTATGGACCTCAGCATACAGGTGAGAAAAGTCATACAAACCTTTATTAAACAGTCTGTGCTGAAATGTGTGTTTTAAGAGACTTCTGTATTGTATTATAGCCTCGAACCTATGCATCTTTTACACAACAATATGAAAGCAGCTCAATTCACACACTGTGAAGCTTTGAAACACTTTCATTGTGATAGCTTTGCATCAGTCATGGAGGAGAAAGACTCATTAGTTAATGTCATGTTTCAGTCTCTGTTAACATGTTTTTTCCTGATGTGGGACCCCAAAAGGATCCATTCTTCTTTTTCTATTTGCATGTTATTAAAAGTACGGCGTATATCATATTACTCAGATTCAGCTGTACATAAAATTGCACATTGTTCCTCTGTTGTTCATAAATATCTTATAAAGTCCCCCTCCACTCAAAAATTTATTTTTCATCTCTTAATCCCTAAAATATCTGACCTTCACTACATACCCACTTGTATCTGTGCAAAGTTTGTCTCTGGAGGAGATGTCTCTTCACTACAATCTGAGTTTCAAACGCCAGCCAATCAAAAGCCGAAAAAGACCACAGTGACCTATTATATCGCCCCTGCCAGTTACCAGCTAAGAAGCTAACAAACAACCTGCAGATTCTAACCAACATTCAATTCAGATACATCTGCCAGTTGCTGATATTGGTGCACAACAGACTCCCCATGTTCTATAGCTGAAACTCTTTTATGTTTCCTGTAACACAGACCACATGTAGAAACTACAGCTTCACTGGTCAACCTAGCACAAGCAGCAGTGTTGGGCAGGGTGAGGCCAGTTCAAAGTTTCTCAACGAGGGAGAAAGATTAGATGTGCTTTCAGTCCTATCAAAGGCTTTATCTATTTTTTACTTTTTGAGTGGGAAAACCATGATAAACAAAATGTGATTCATGGAGTATTTTAATACTTTAAAATGTGTCTGGAGGGGGACTCTAAAGTGTGCCTTGACATCAGGATTAGCACTTCCTTCTGCTCAAAAGAAACATATCTATCTGAGATATATATGAGCAACATGAGGATTCTGATGATAAATAAGGAAAAGCATATATTTAGAAAGTTTTTTCTCACTCTTATGTTTTTTCCTTTTAAAATACTTGATCTTTGTCCCTTACACTCACAGTTCTGACACCACCGTATCCAACCAATCATCACCTTTCTGCTCCTCGAGCCAATCAGTCCCTGGGAGCTGTTCTTTCAGACTCGACCCGCCGCCTCCCCATCACCTCCACAACCTCCAGCATGTTCAAAGAGGTTTAACGCAGAGTTTCCATCAACCACCTGCTGGCTCTACTCCACCACCACCAGCAGCTTCAACCCCAGGGGAACTTGTCCTATCTCTAATTTTCATATGGGCCTCAGCTTAGTGGAGTCTGAATAGCAAAGTCTTTCTCTGTCGCTAGATAATTTTCATAATAAATGTCACAAAATAATAATTAGCTTCTCCTTTTAAACTGGCATCTCCAGTTGAGTGTGTAAGTATCTGACTTTTCAGTGCATCCAGACTTCTTATTACATTTTCCTCTTAAACCTCACGGTGCAGATGTCCACTTGTACCTGAAACAAAACAATATATTTGCCAATAAGACCTGACATCAAAAGGTCGGTTATATTTACCAAAGCTAACCAGCGACCTGCCCGTGAGGCAATGTGACTGTAATGACTGGCTGGAGCGTTTTGCTGACTGTGGCGTTTCATGTCCTGCTCTGAAGGTTATCTAGGTTTCAGTGTTTCCAAAGCAATGTATTTGAGCCTCTACTACATGAGCTTACATGTGACAATAAGCAGCTGACCCTCTTTTATCCACACAAACAGACAACGAGGTGGAGGGCAGAGGATTAGATTCTTGCTCATAAACACAGTGAAAGGTTACACGGTGGTTGTCAGGATCAAACCTCATTTCAGTTCCTGAAATCCTTCCTGATGGACTAGACTGAGGGGATTTAAAGGTATAATATGCAACTTTTCCACATTAAACTGTGTAAAAATGACTAGACCTATGTTGTATATATTTGTTGAGTTATGCACTTACATTTCCCCAAATGTTTCCAACACGTTTTATACTTAAAGAAATAAATTATTCAAATCATAAGAAAGGGTTTGTTTCATTTAGCTGCATGTCATTAGCATCATTATGCTCTTTGTGCATGTGTCTGCAGAAGATGTCATAAACAGACTTTTTTTTAAATCAAGTTTTAAGCCCTATTATTTATGATACACTTACAGTGGCTTGACTCACAGTCCCTCCAGGAGGTCCTTTGTCCATGAACAACACAGGACAAACACTGATTGTTAGCAGCTGACTGCAGTGACTACAATGCTAGTGAAGACAAAAAACTCCCTATGCTACTTCACAGTGTCACCAAACTCTGTGACTGTTTTATATTATTGCTTTGATTGAGAGACCACAAGTAGAAATAAGCATAAATGAATGTGCAAAGGAAACCTTAGTGCCAATATAATACAGTGTGTGATGAAACTTTAACTTGATATAAGCACTTCAAACTCACAGTTATCTCCCCTCGGTGATCTTTTCAATTATAACAAAACATGCTCACTTTGGCTGACTTTAACCTCTCATTTTGAAATTCAGTGTCTGTACGGCTCTCCAGTTTTAGACGAGCTCAACGATCCCCGAACAGAAGCAGAAAAACTTGTCATATCCCCTGAAGCCTCTGCTTTTAGGGAAAGATAAGCCTGCAGGTCCTGCTAATGAGCCTGAAATGGAGCTGAGGAGGTAATTGCGTGTGAAAGGGCAATGTGCTGAAGAACATAAGAGGCCATAAAATGAGGAGGAGCCCATTACAGCCTAACTAAGACATTTCAACTGGAAAATAGCTTGCAGTAACCAGGCGGATTTTCAGCTGGGAAGGTACAGCTGATTACCTGGGGTTAATGACCAACAGAGCCCCATTATAAAGAATATGTGGAACATACGATAGAGATGTGGCTGACTGATTTTTGAGCCCTCTGCCTCCAATTTATACAGTGTTTTCTGTTTCAATGAAGTCATGAGGAAAAGCTGAGAGAAGCTCTTTGGGGGTTTCAGTTGTTGATCACCTTCAGGCAAGTCAATAAAAAACAATGTCAATGTCTAGCTCCACAATTGCAGCATTCAAAAGTTACAAAAGAAAAATGCCTTGATGGAAAGCAACAAGTTCAAATCCCCTTTTGTGACTGTCTATGAAAAATCTTTCTGGGAAATTGCCAGGTTGAAGTAGAGGAGGTGAAAATTGCTAACAGCGAAGAGTAATCACAATCCTTTATATAAAAAATATCCTTCAATCACACTGAAGCTTTCATTTTAAAGTTACAGTCAAAATCTGTGTTGTTCTCTTCAGCAGCACTAAGCGATAAGGTTTGTCTTTGGATCTCACTTTCACTTGTTGAACTGAGTTGTTGAAGAAGTTGGAGACCAGACAGACTTGCTGAAGATTTATCCCAGTTAAATGACTTGATGAGACTGAAAAATGACCCCATAGGTAGTTTGTATAGGCAGCAATATACGACCCATATTTAGACTTCAGACTGTCCTAAAATAAAGACTAATATTAACTTAAAAGCTGCAAAATCCTTATGTTTTTGTTTACTGTTTCACTCACAAAACACATGCTTTCTTTGTTATTTTGCCTTCAAAGTTTTACTTACTGCGTATTCTTGCAGATGAATTGTGTCATCACTCATGCCTTAATCTTCCCTCATGTCTGACACACAGACATCTTCTCTTGGCTCAGTGGACTCAGTCCTGCAGCTGCGCTCCAGAAGCTCCTTATGGTGCATCTGCAGCCTGCTGTTGTGAGCACAAACATAAAAATGTCAACAAGGCGCACAGAAAAACAATAACTTGTGTTTTGTCGTCGGCCTGAAAGCACAGATGAGATAAAGTCAATATATTTTAATGTTCAGGATGATTATTTGAGCCACAAATTATCAATGTTCCCTCGGCAACAAAAGCTAAAAGCTCCCTGGGATTGTTTTGTTCCTGTGCACGGTGAACAAAGTGTCCAGTCGTGAGGTCCATCAGATATTTTAGATTACTACCTCAGTGATACAGGACCCAGGGCTGGCAGGATTAAAATCTGATTTTTTAGAGCTTCATTTGCATGTGAACACAAAGTTCACTCCGTGCCATATTTCATGAAGAGACACCTGCCACCCCGAGAATCAGCTTCTGCTGTCTTGCTTCTATTTTCTTTAGCAAAATGAAAAAATGTTATAATCAAGGATTTTTCAAATACAAAACCTCTGTTTGTACCACTCATTTAACAGTTTGGGTATACTGTACAGTAAAAAGTCAGTTTCATATAACTTATTATAAAAAAAATTAATGTAGAGTATACCAGAACTATGTCACAAGTCAACCACTCACAATACTTTTGACTTGATAAACTCGAAGACTTTAAACAATGAGGAGCAGCACATTGTCAGCAGAGCAGGTTCCTCTCCTTGAATATTTTTGAGGCAATGGTCCCCATAAGTATAGAGAAACAAGCGCACATGTGCACAGGCAGACACACACAGGCAGACAGTGCTGAGGGGCAGTCCTGGCCTCTGGCACTGGAAAACACAGCCGCCTTGGTGCTGGTGTCTCACGCTCCCCCCACCCCCACCCCAACCTCCCACCCGAGGAGTCTCCAGCAGTGCCAGCTGAGTCCAATCTCTGCCTGCCAGCTGCACCCCCCCAGGCGAGCTGCAGCAACTGGAGCTGGGGTCACCATGACACCTCCTCACTCGCTGCTAAAAATGGAATCTGTCAGGTACTGAAACTGAAGGCAGAAAACGACGACAAAATGATGGGAAAAGACCACAAAGAGACAAAAAACAACTAGTAAGATATGCAGTAAAAAAAAAGAACACAAAGGGACAAAAAGTCTGGATGTCCTGCTGCGTCGTAGATATTATTTCATATTTGCACATTAAAAGGTTAATTATTGTAAAGTATAAACAATGGAACTTTTAATAATCAACAATTGTATTATTGCAGAGAATCAATGTGTCTCCTGCAGTGGTGGAAAGTAACTCAGTACATTTACTGAAGTACTGTGCTTAAGCACAATGAGCCCTACCTTTACACAATTAAAACACATTAATGCATCAATAATGATAATTCAATAACAAATTTGTAGTCACAATATTCATAAAATATAAAACAGTCTGAGTGGGGCCATTCTGCGTTAAACGTTAATTTACTTTTGATACTTTAGGTACATTTTGATGCTGATACTTCTGTAAGATTTTACTTGTACTGGAGTCATTTTATAGTGTAGCATTAGTACTTTTACTGAAGTGAGGGATCTGAATACTTCTTCCACCACTGGTCTCCTGTCAGGATCTGGTTTTGTTTGGACCCCAAACCACTGATTGACACAGTTTAGTATCTACAAAAAGAGTTTACTGAACGACAAAAAAACAAAGGAGCAGGCAGTGGAGGCAGGGAGCTGCTGGCTGGAATCAGCAGAGAGGAGAGAACGGATTCCCAGAGAGGACATGAGGGCTGAGCACATGGAAGAACTGACGACACTCAGACTGGCGACAAAAACACAAAAACCAAAAACAAAGCCAAAATCCAAGCAGAACCTTCACTTTCCTGAACACACACTCCGCCCTCTCCTCTTTTCTAAGCCTGCCTCTGTGTGAAATGGGCCAAAAACATTTAACTCTGCACTGATAAAAAGTGAAAAAGAAAAACACAGCCACTGCAGGATCATGTTTAAAATGATTGAAAAGTTATAAAATGCAGCTCATAGTTTCAGTGATCTGAGCATTAGTAACTGGAGCGTATTTTAACAGCCCCTGGAGAAAACTTAGAAGAAAGGAAGTGAAGAATGTTCAAGCGTGCGAGCTGATGAGAAGATGAATCTTGGATGATACTTTGAATAACGATGCCAACGACCCAGCTGCCAAAACAAGAAGGAATAATGGCTTCAAATAATGACTTGTCAGGATTTGTATGAGGGAATGAGACAGAAATAGCTCTGCTTGGAAAAAAAAAAGACGGGCCTATTTTTACCCTGTCCTCTTCTCCTTTGTCTAATTTTAGTTAAGAATTACTCTTGCTGGCTGCCCAGGCAGAGGTCTCATCCATCTGCAGGAGGGAGTGTTCAAAAAAAAAAAATGACAGGAACAACTAACGTCATCCACTTTAAAACATCTGGATTCACACGCACAGAAATGCCTCGTTCTCAAAGTCATATCATTTTGTTCATTTAGAGGTCAGTTTTAGTGGCTGGATTAGAGAAGTCTGAGGTATTTTGGGATCTGGGATGTCGTTCTGAAACACACCAGTGATAATAGTGTCATTGGCTTAATGAGCTGTTTCACCTTCGCTGTGCACCACTAGTAGATGGTGCAGCATCAGCCCAGCGTGCAGGACACCAGAGAGCACTTTGCCGTTCCACATTCACGGGCAAAACATTTGGCTCTTAATTGGCCATTTGCTATTAAAGGGGCTTCTGATCTCGTACCCCACAGGACTGCTGCGGTCAAAACCGAGTACAGGTTTGGGGTTTAATTAGAGAGAAATTAACTATATTTCCAACATGACCTATAGATCGGCAGCCATCTAACTGTTCTATATGAAATACAAAGAGACTGACAGTAGCCGCGTTTACATTAAAGTTGAAGCCAGTTTGGAAGCAAAAATGTTGAAATGTCTCATTAAAGAAAATGTGATTGTGATTAAAAACTTGATTGCAGTTTTGTATGTTTTTAATAGAAATACATAAACTCAGTGCTAATGTCTGCTGGAGATGAAAGGTTTGGTAAATCTTCAGCCTTAATAACTGTACAAGCTGGAGTCGCTGTGTATTTCTAATATTTTCTGCCCACTGGTGGTCATAATGTGATTACTATTACAATAAGTATGTGGCATCTATAAAAGAAAGCAAAAAGCAGCTTCATGCTACTTTTTTCTTTGTGCATTTATGATTAAACTGTTTTGGCTCTTATGTAACATAAAAGGCCTTTCAGCAGAACGTTGCACACACCATTTGAAGTGTTGTCAGGAAAGCAAGGTTTCTGAGGGATCGTACAAATTTCTGCCTCCAGATGCTCCAGAAGTATCATCACAGCAGCCACACGAACGTGTCAAATAGTTGTACAATAAACACTGAATGATGCAAATGATACAAACCTAATTGGGCTGTTTCAAATTCATTTCAAAGACACACACAAAGTGTACATTTTGACACACAAAAATAAAATAAAATTCGCTTTTAAAGTGTCTCGGTTTGTCCTCACTTACACTGTCTCTAGTGTCTCTAGTGAAAGCTGGATATTTTTAGATAAGAGCATCACCATTCTGTCAAATTAGACTCAAACGTTATGAAATCTTCCAAACAATCCAACAACAAAGTCTCATCAGCTCAACTGCTTTGGAAAGGACAGCCAATGCAGCTGATTATATCACACGGTGCACTGACAGGGATAACTTTAGTTAAAGTATTTCATCCAATGTAACAGCCTCTCCTGACAGTTTTTGTATGTATATCAGTGGACTTTTATATTCTTATTTTCATCAAAGCCTATGATGAGTCCAAACTCAAATTATTTTAGCCAGTGGTGGAAAAAAGTTTTCAGATCCTTTACTTAAGTAAAAGTACTAATACCACACTGTGGAAAGTCCTGCATTCAAAACTTACTTCAGTAAAAGTACAAAAGTATCAGCATCTAAATGTGCTTAAAGTAAAGGAGTTGTGTAAAATTGCCCCACTTAGATTGTTTCAAATATTTCAAATATATTATTAGATTATTTGTATTGATGCATTGATGTAAGCAGTTTTCTAATTTTGTAAAGACATGGCTCATTTTAACTACTTAATTTAGGCCTAGTGTCATGAAGTTTAATTTATTTTAAAAAGTCTTTTTGTTAAATCTTTACCTGAAATCTAACTTAAGCGGGCAGCTAAATAAAGTGGAGTAAAAAGAACAATATCTCCTCAACATTTTGTCAAGTGGAAGTATACATGTACATGAAATGGAAATTTAAAAAAGTACCTAAAAGAAAAACAAAAACACTTCAATACCTTGGTAAATGTACTTATTTAACTTCCAGCGCTAACTATCTTTTTCCTGAAGGTTTTGCTTGCAAGACCCAGCACTCACTCATTAAATTGTTTCCAAAATTCATCAAATTTAACATCATAATAAATAATAATGCCAAAGAAAACACAGAATCTCATTTGCTTGAAGGATCAAGAACGACAGAGGCAGCAAAACAAACTGGACTCTGAACCAAGTGAATAAATGGCCACGCCAACGTGTGAATACTGAAACACTCAGAGATCTTTTTCTATTTAGCCCGCTCAGCAAAGTTCCGTACCTTCCTAATGCCGTGAGGTAACGGCGGACCCTTCATCTCCCTGAAAAATAGAAAAGCCATTTCTGTGGGGCTGATTAATGTTCAGCGGGGGTCTACTCCATCTTTCATCACAAGAATGTGTGCAGAGCTCATTTGCAGTGACGACGACATTAACCAGCTGCTGAAGGTAAAGTGAATGGTGGATGATATTCTGCAACTAGTTATCAAATTTACTGGTGCAACCTCACAAACCACATCAGCATTTCTCATTAGCAGCTATCCACCTCTACATCTCAAACTGCTTCTTGTGGTTTTCAAGGAGAGGCAGTGTGCTTTAAGAGAGGAGCTGGGAGGACTTCGACTGAGACCAGATCAGGCAGAGTTTATGGGAAAGTCTTCCTGCTTATTAGCAAGATGACCAAAAAGCATCCCTCTTTGCTAGCCTGCCATCCCCCAGTAGCAGAGACAGTGCAGGGCAGAGGTCATGTTTAGTTTAGTTTAATGTTAGTCTAGTCTGACTCATTGATCCTTTATCTGACTGACTGAAGTTAGAATCTACGCTGGCTCTGAAGTATCAGTACCCAAACTGTTTTATGTGCTGATATGTTCACGGCGCTGTCCGTGGTGCTGAAGTAGCAGATGAATTTGACATGACATGACATGACATGATATGACATTTTCATTACAGAATGAGTATTTCTTTCAATTTATCGATGAATCATTTGATCTATAAAATGTCTAAAAAAAATTTTTTTCAATGCCAATATAACGCAGAATTTAAGATGATTCAATCAGATTACTTTTTTTTATTAAACGTCCATAATTCGCATTTCCTTTAATGTAAGATAGCAAAATGTCGCTTAAATGAAAACACGGCAAGTGAATGTTTGATATCTTTGCTTGAAAATTACTTAAACTATTATTCATTAATTCATTACTCTTAACTGCTTATCTGGGTCGCGGGGGTGAAACTATTATTTAGTTTAGAAAATAGTTGCTCATTAATTTTGAAGCCAGATATGAACGTTACCTGAAAATGCTAAATGTATTATTTTTTGGTCTCTTTTGTTGTTTTATTTAATCCATTTTTGCCACCTTTCTGCAGGTTTCTTGGATAAACAACAGAGAAGGTGCCTTTAAGGTTATACAGCTGGGACCTGATGATGCAGCATCTTCTCTGTGCATGCACCTGTGTAGCTGTGGCGAGGTGTCACCTCGGCCTGAAATCAATTGTAATCTCCCTCCACTCTGGTCTCCCAGGAGCTGCTTGTTTCTCCAACCTGCAGTCCCACTGAGCACACTGAGCTGGTTCCTGCTGTTTATCTGGGAGTCTGTTTGTTTTTAGAGATGCTGTGGTCCACAGAATATACAGGATATATAGGTATAGAATCTCATACTAAAGTGTAAATGTGTTGTATCTGTCATGTGCACACAGCAGCACTTGAAGATGAAGACATCCTGTTTGTTGTGTGTAGTTCCCAGAGTCTCTCAGTCATTGTGGAGTGATACTGCAGGGTGAGAGGGAACAGCAGGTGATTTAGCCGAGCGGGCGGCCGTCAGCAGACAGATTTACTCTTTGGACAATAACATCATCTGAGCACAGCGTTCTCTGTCATGGTCCATATGAAGTGAGTGCAACTGTCAGATTATCTGTTTAAAGACAAATAAAGACGTTTCATTTCAGACGTCATCTTAAAACAGGAGATTGAGCAAAATTCTAATATAGCCAACTTCCAAGTAAATTTTTTTTATTTTTTTTTTTTTTTTAAGCATTTGTAAATGGAGTTGATGTGATTGCAGTTTCATGTGAGTCTTCAACATCTTTCAGCTCAGCTTTAATAAGAATTAGCCATCTTTTTTTACAGGAACACAATCTATTAGAAATGAGGCCAGTGTGTCGATGTGATACAACTGCATACAATGCATGTAAGATTTAGCACCTTGTGTGAAAGGGCCACTTAAATGACCAATTTGTGTGATATCATGTAAGCTTTGATAACTTTTTCTTTAAACAATGCCACACCTGTAGACTTTATATTTCACAATTCTTGTTTTCTGTCAGAGCGTTTTTTATGATCTTGAGATTTCCAACAGCACTTGAAGGCAGCTTTCTGTCACAGCAGCTGGATGAGACTGAGACAGTGTGCGCTTGTTGCAGGAAACTATAAGATCACCCACAGATTTGCCCCACTGAGCTTCCATGTAGTCACCTTTTACAAAAAACTTCTGAGCAGTTGGAGGTTCATGTATTTAGTTTTTTACCCTCATTGTTTTTTTTTTTACATCTTGTATCAGAGTTGTCTTCAGCTCGTGTCCCATGGCAGCGAGAGGCAGGGAAGCTTCCTGTCCTCTCTAACTGACTCGCCTGTTACGTGATCAGCCAGCGCAGCAGGACGTTGGGCTGTTCCTCCAAAAGTTGAGTCTGTTTAAAATTTTCCGCTAGATTTTTTTCAGACATTGCCTGCAGCACCAAATCAAATAAATGGGAGGACTGTCATATTCACCACACCACCTGATCTAATTATATATATAGGCCTATATATATATATATATTTAAATAAAATAGGTAACATTTGTTCAAAACACAAGGAAATTGGCAAATCAGCCAAATGTTTCATTGCTCATTACATCCTGGTGCCGAATGTCAGCTCCTCAGAAAACTGTGAGGAAGTCTGATAATAAGTGTCAGTGCTGACATAATGTCCTCTAACAGAAATGCTCTGATAATCTGTCAACATGAATTTGAAAACATGGAAACATGCTGAAAAGAGCCTAATTATGAGCTCTCGGCTTGTTTTTTCATCTCATACATTCAATTAGTAACAGCGTGAATTAGATCAATTAGTATCACATTTCAGTATTAACTGCATATTACTGCAATGTCATTATAATTTATCAACTTAATAATTAGATTTCTTTCTATCCCATATCAAAAATGAAAGCAGTGCTAATTAACCAACTGCTTTTCCATTCGTTGATTGAGTTTTCACCTAATAAACTAAAAACAAACCAAACAGCCACACAGTGAACGCAACATCCATGTCCTCTCTTCTGCTATCTTTGGAGACACACACACACACACACACACTAACTCTCTCCTTTATCCTTCCCTCTAACTGACATTCAGTTGACCCGTGAGGAGTCATCTCAGTACACATATCAGCAATGTTGGCCCAGCGAGGGGCCTGTCTGCTGTGTCAGGGTGCACCCAGAGCATTAAGTAGCAATATAAATGGAGATTAGGTCCTCCAATGTAGAGAAGATAGAGTGCAAGGAAACAATACACGCTTCCAGATAAGTAACAATGATAAAGACGCCATGGAAATGACTGTCTGGATTACTGGCTTGTTGAGAGGGCGTAATCCTCAGAGTGAAGGCCTCTTTGGAGAATTACGTAGTTATGTCTTGATTTATGTGTCTATTGTTAAAAAGGACCTTCATACTGTACTGACTGATAAAAAATATTTTACTTGAGGTTGCTGCAAACTCACTCAAACACAGATGTGAAAAAGGAAAAGCTCTTTTTTGATTTTTTTCTGGTTGGTAATCATTTATCTGAGGACAAGCACCACACTGAACATCTTGCCATAAGTCTGCTTCTCCAACCCCACAACACTCTGTCTGAACTCTTCTATGAGCTGAGGACATCTGAGGTTTTTTCAATGAAGACATCAGAGTACTTCAAACTGTGAGACAGACGAAGCCGGGCCGAATAAAGTCCAGTGACAAACAATGTGATAGTTTGATGGTTTTGGGTTCCATCGGTCAGGAATCTGTCAAGATGGTCTTTTCAGAGACACAAACGAAAGAAGTTCAATCATCATTGATTCAGACAGCAGAGGCAAATAGCTGTGAGTTCACAAGAGCAGCTGCCAGCCTGTCCATCTCTCCCCCTCCTACCTCTGCTGCCAGCTTCAAGATACGGCTGCTGTCGTATTTACACTAGAAACAAAGGAGGCAGCGATTCAGCAGCTACTCACTCAGAGGTTCCAGTTATGTAGTCGAGGTACATTTGTGACGGCCCTACAGCATAACTTCTACCGTAATACAACTACAAGAACTGTCATATTGTGTTTAATTTGGCGGCACCTGTGGACAAAGGCGGTAGTGTTTCCATGAGCAACTCCATAAGGCAGTTAAATAAAAGTTAAGTAAAAGGCACAATATTTCAGAACATTGAGTAGAAGTATAAAGCAGCATAAACTGGATTTACATAAATTGAAGTACCTCAATACTGCACATGAGTAAATGTACTTAGTTACTTTCCACTACTGTATTTTGTCCATATAAGACATATACATGTATCAGCATTAATTGATTATATTGGAGCCTATGATTTGTGATAAAAAGTGGCTCCTGGGTCTGAATGTGTTGGATTGACTGTCAACTTGTCAAGGTTGAAACTCGCCTCTCTCCCAGTGTGTGCTGGGATATGCTCCAGCCCTCTGTGACCCTGCACAGGATAAGCGGGTACAGTAAATGGATAGATGGATGTTTGCTGTTGTTCTTGCAGAGAGGGAGCATGACTCAGCAGGTCAACCACTGGGACCGGCAGGTGAGAGGGGAACAGTCTGTTTTCTCAGAGCTCGCACACGTCACATAACCGTCCTGCCACATTTCATCTGATGTTTGTTTATCAGACCGGGGTCGAGCGCCTCCTCCTCCTCAATCAAAAAACCAGACTCGTATTTTGCAAGACAAGTTACTTTGAACAACAGATAGTTTCAACAAATGTTTGCAGTTCAAAACAAAATGAATCATGCAAATGCTGTGTGCAGAATTATGCAAATCATTCATCACAGCGAGACCCGGGAACAAAGCAGGAAGATTCATATAAATAAAACACAAGTGCTGATAGACTGAGAGAGATTTAGATAAGAATAAAGAAAATGGTTGTGAGTGTTTATACAAACAATCCAATCACCAAAAGTACAGAGGTGGTGAATATAAAAAATAGCATGGCATGTCAAAGAAGTGGATCATAACATTTCGACTGCACGAAAGGACACATGCATGTAAATAAACACATTCCAGTGGATTTGGAAATTTAAGTTACTGTTTGTGCAATGTGCAGATTTAGATAAATGTGTCTCCACCTACTAAAAGCCAAGTGTGCTAATGACTTAGGAAGAATATAAATCTTTCAGTGGTCCATTAGAGGCATTTAAATTTACAACTCAGTGTGCTCTTCTCTCCCTTGTGCTACATCTTAAGTTGGCAGAACAGTTTAGTTGTTGATGTGCTTATAAAACTAATATACCTCCATTACAGTGACAGATTTCTATGCTGTCTTGCTCCATTTTAAAACTGCCTCCCTACCAGACTCCGGTCCCTCCTCTCATTACTCCACAGGTGTACAGAAGAGCAAATTGTGTGGCCACTGGAAATATCTGATAAGGCTTTTAATTTCAAAAGCAAATGAAAAAACTCCCCCTGACCTTCTTGCTCACTGCAATATTTATTCATTTGCAACACTTCTGTCCGGTCTGATGAGTGAATTAATAATTATACTGAGAAAGCTCGGGAGCAGCTCCTCCCTTTTCAGTCCCGAGTCTGAAGTAGGAAGAGACAACTGAAGTTGTGTACTCCACAGACGAGCATCAGGGTTTGATAGCATGCGTTCATTAGTTTAAAAAAGTCACAAAACCTCCACCAATAACACCAAAGTAAACAATACAACCCCAGATATTTCAATACAACAGCAACTAATAAAGTTAGGTAGCGTCAATAACTCGTATAAACTGAGTTTGGTAATGATAGCTAGCTAACTAATGTTGTAAAAACCAAGGTTAATGTTAGCTGATTAAATTAAGTTTTTTTCTCCCTGTTGTTATTCATGTAACATTATTGTATTCATTTGTATGGTCAGCTAGAAATTGTGAATCATCATGTGAAGTCAGCTAGCTAAAGTTTGTGCAGCAGCACCCGTAATCATTTAAGCTAACATCAACATTAGCCTGCTAACAACATTAGCATAGCTAGCTAAGTAACTTTGCAGTTTAACGTTACATTACCGAACCTTATAAATTACTTTCATATTGAAAATTAAGGTTGCATTATTTAACTTGGTGATAATGTTTAAGGTCTTGTGACTCAACTAATAAACGTATGCTATCATATCCTGATAATCATCTCTGTAGCCTAAAATACAGCAACAACTTAACATATAATACACTGTGGCATCAAAAAATATAATACACACACAATTGATTTATGATAACAACGACAAACAACAGCTATTTTCAGCCATGGGTCCTGGTAATGGAGAAGCTCTGCAGCAGGATGCTATTGAAGGTACCTACAGTTAACAAGACACTGTGTTTTTGCTCAAGTTGTGCTTCCTTCTGATGCACCTGTCACATATTTTAAACTTTGAGTAAATAAGATTTCAGAGTTACAGGTGTACTCATGAGCCCCGCAGGATCCAAATTATTCTGTTCTTTCATTTCATAAAAGGAATCATTTAGGAGGCTGCTTTCAAACTACAGCCACATGCCAACTTTTCACTCTCTACAAGAGAAATCCAACTCTCAGCTTTTCCTCTTAACAATCCCCCTGCAAGTCTAATTACCCGAGATGATTAGGAAAAAATACAGCCTGCTGTCAGCTCACAGACTGAGGAGCTGCACAGAGTGACAGTAATGTGGAAAGTCTTGACAGATGAGGAGTATTTAGGGGCTGTGATGAGAACGATGATGCAGCACAAACAACCTGATTGTATTAAAATTCAGTTCGAACTCCTCAAATATTAAACTCTACCATCAACCTGCAGCTCAATCACTGCGGTCCACACCCATGCTAGGCATGATAACCCTTCAAATTCATAACAAAGACCAAATTAATTTTTTTAGCTGTGATTGTTTCCTAGTTTCTGATTAAGACACTTGAGTCACAACTTCACCCAGCGGTCAAGATTTCCTTCAGCGTTTTGTGGGTTGCATTCATCTCCTGAGGAAAGAAAATGCAAATGAAGTGCAGCAAGTGAGCAACATCTTCAGGCCTTACAGGAAAGTGGCTGCAAGGTCACACCTACCGGTGGTAAGTGGCCTACTCGAATTTTCATGAGGTGAATGCATCACTGATGCGAGGTCAGGAGCGTTCTCAGTGGCTTTGAGTGTGCCACGGGGATAGCCTTTCATCCTCAGTATGCTTGGGGTGGTATGTATGTGGTATATTGTACCCCATAATTAAAACCAGTTAGGGCCACTAGCTCATAACCAAAGCACAAGGTGTTAATAGTTTTTCTATTGCAAACCACATTCCACATTTTTTCTTGGTGGTGGGTAAATAAGAAAAAATGGTGAAAGATTGTTATTACATGAATTACAAGAACACTAAAAAAACTCAATGTTGGGCTCAATGATCGGCCTAATCCTAATTTGTAAATTTACAAATTGAACACAAATAGTCCACAAAATCAAAGTAATTACATTTTAATTTGTTACATTAGCCCTGTGTCCATTAAAGTCGAAGCTAATTTGAAGAAACATTTTCAAATGTCGATTTGAAGATAATGCAAGTAAGGGACGTTTCCAACAATTGTTTTACAGCAAATAAACAAAGCTGCAATAACGTATTTTGGCCAGAAGATGGCAGTGTGATGTATTGCTGTAGGCAAATTCGTCAGAAGAAGTAGAGATTGTGCTAGAGAGAAAAAAAAATTTAAAATAGGTTGCTAATTGGACAACTTTGTCCACCCAGGAAAGAAAATTAAGAGAAGATGCGGAAACAGCTTTTTCTCACTTTTTGGGGTTTTCCCGCAGAGCAAAAACAGCTGATCAATCATGTGAGTTAAATGTTTACTATGTCAGAACTTATTAGGAAAGAGTGTTTCCATCTCCAGTCTCAGGCATTAACTATGTTTAAAAAAAATTCAAAACATTTTTGAAAGTTTTATCGATTTTTGGTGTTTTTTCATGCGAATCTTCAAAACACACAGAGAAACTCATTGATGGAAACACGGCTAGTGTCCCTCACCAAGCCAAAATTTGCAGATTTTTTCTTCTTTCTAGAATGTGTTTGTTATCTTTTTCCCATTTAAGCAAATATGCACATGTTGGCACACAGGAGCTGCTTGCTGCTGGCTGTAAGACATTCACAGCTCACACAAATGAATCTAGTGGCAGAAAGGGGACCCGATTGTTCTCATATAAACCATTTTTATCTGCACAGAATAGCTGTGGGTGTGTATATGTGGATGTTTGTTGTTGCTCATACACAGGAGACTTGTTCAAAATGAAAAGAGAAGAACTGTGAACTCCCTTGGAGGCAATACAGCAGACTTGCCAGTGTTACGTAAGGCAGTGATTGCTCCTTTTTAAGACACTGGCACCTCTTCGCTCAACTCCTGGCTCACATTTTTCTATATTGGCAAAGATTGGATCTATTACATGCTGAGATGTCAGTCATTTGGCTCTGACTTGAAATAGTGTAAAACAATGGAATGAATGGGCCAAATTTATCTGAGTTTTTTCTCAGTTCTTAAGGAAAGAAGGACATTTGCTTTTAATCTGTAAGAGGCTTAACCCCCCTACTGCGAGGAAGTAATGTTTATAATCCCCAAAGACACAAGTTTATCAAAGTTGTGGATTTAGGGATGAAGCATCCTCACAGTGCTGTCCTTCATCATAACTAGTGTGACAGAAAACCCAACCACTGGTGACATACAGTTTATAATGATACAATCTATCAGTGATCTACTGTACCGAAAATACTAGTGGTTACCCGTTAGTTTGTAGACTACTGTTTCTGGCATGTTGGCGGTCATCAGCTTGTTTTTTTTTGGTGCCACAAGGTACCATATTTGGATGAGAGGGTAGAGCTGGAGAGGAGGACACTAAGATAACACTAGCTAACGTGTTAACTTGGTCACTATGGTGCATCCATAATTCATGTTAACTGTGATATAACTGGCATGCAAATTGTGTCTCGCAGGAAAACACAAATTTAAAACAAAATGTACCTACCAGAAAAAAAAGGGATTTCTTTTGTGCAACCAAATGCTGAACAAGGCATTTTTTTATTGACACAGTTAACTTAGCTACCGGCAATCTGTCAATCACAAGGTAGCTCCACCCTAAAGCAAACTCTGCTTTATTGTCTGTTTTATTCTAAATAGGACCATAATTAACAAAATGATTATCATGTTGATTCAAACTAGCGATTGGGACCATAAACTCATTCGGAAAATGTTTACTGAGGGAATACATCAAGTGAGAAGTAGGCACATTTTCTCATAGACTTCTGTACAACTGGTCTGCTTTTTGCAGCCAGTGGAGTCGCCCCCTGCTGACCATTTGAAATAATGCAGGTTCAAGGCTCTTAAGCATTGACTTTTCAGATCTGGATCTCTTCTTATATTCAAACCATGATTACACCAAACCCAAACATTCTTTAACCTTAAAAAAACACATTAATCCTCCCCTTCAACCTGATCATCTCAAGGCGTGTATCCAATTATCTTTAATCCTATCCCTTAACTAACCTTCAGGCTGGCCTGGATATTCACAGTGGCTGGACCTCATTTCATTTTTATTTGCAGCTGAGCAAACTGAGAGGAGACAGAAAATGATGTGCTGTGTGAAGCCAGATTTTTACTCATACTTAAACACCATCTTGATATTTATTTTCCTTCAGCGTCTTCCAAAAGATACTCGAATAAGCTTTGTTGTTGCAAAGTTGTTCAATAACAACTCAAGTAGGTTTCTTGAGAACTTGCTGATGTATGAAGATAATGACACTGAATTGCAGTTGGTTTTGCTGCACTTTATTCAACAATAAGTTAATGTCCTTGAAATATAGAGCACTTCTCGCCCACAGTTTATCCTGGAGTATGTATTATAGTGCTTTACAGCTAAATAAATGATGTTTCCTGTAAAATCACATTACTTTCACTGAATAAAAAGACTAATATTTTTTCCCTGTGCAACAGACATATGTGTTCCTGTATTGAACAGCTGTTTACCCTTGAGCTGTGTGGTATTTTCTCCCCTCAGGGATTCCCATACACACTTAGATGTACTGTGCTGACCGAGCTCAGTATTGGCTCATGACCAGCATAATAAAAAAAACCTCCAAGTTGGCACAGCTTGGCAGTGGCACTGAGCGCTGGGGGTTCTGTTTGTCTCAACTTCTGCTGCTATTTTAACAGTTTTCTCAGGTGAACAAAACCAGAACAGTCAGAGCTCATCTCGGCGCAGCCTGCAGATATTTGCTGGTCGTCACATATAGTCCGCTCTATATGTAATTAATTTAAAGCCATTCATCATTTGTCATTCTGATACAGTACAAAGTTAAACTAGAATCTTTAAAAAACAAGACTACATCAAAACCTAGTATACGGCTGACTGGTTTGGTCAGTGAGATTTTGTGGGCAATGTGTTACAGGAATAGTTAATGACAGCATCTATGATGTGAATATTTTGGGTACTAGTAATTAGGATGCTTTTGTCCCTTTAATACAAACAAGTAATAATATGCTCAATGATATATAAACCCCATGTCCATCAATTTATTCTGCTGTACATGTGTTTTTAACCTATTAAACCAATCTGATTGTGTTGATGTTTCACTACACACAGACTCCTGTCAAAATCAATAAATCAATTCATCCAAACATTGTGGATTTCTTCCCATGAAGCAACAGCAGCAATTAAAATTATTCAGTAAGTCAGTAAATTTCAGTAAATCTCTGCTGTCAGTCAGCCTGGTGAAGGCAGGTCCACTCAGCCCTGAGCTGCTGCTGACAGACAGCGAGTGAGTGACGGGACGCTCACAGACAGACCGGGAGCCTTGATTTATAAATTAACACGCTGTTAATACGTTCGAAACACAAAAACAGATGAATATTTGTGTGAATTTTAACATCTGTATGCATATTATGCTTCACTTAATGCGACTGAATACGGAGTCAGTGAGAGTTGCATGTCCTGCTCCCAGTGGGGATTCCCAGGAAGCTAAAAACTTGTCAATTGCCACTTTAAATTAGTTAAATTGTACAAAACATCCCCCATATCCATGTCCTGTCCTCTACAGGCCTAAACATGCACTACACTTAGAGCACTGCTTAATACCCAGAGCTAAAGTTATGTACATCTTTTCTTTTTGCATCTAAGCTTTCTGCACTACTTTTTCTGCAGCTTTGCCAGACTGATATACAACACAGTCTCTTTAGTCAAAGGAGCAAAACATCACAATTTGTTCGCCTAAAAACAAATGACATAAATACAGAAAAAACAGCAGCCTCATTCATCACACATCTTATTCTTCACACTGACTCAATAAAATGATGACTAAGCTTTCGAACAGAGAAGCTGGTTCAGTGAATGTGAATACAATAGATGTTCTTTTGTTATGACTCTATTTTTCTTACTGACGCTGCACGAGACAGAGCACTGAGTAAGGCAACTGTGAGATGTCTTCGCTCTCTCCTGAAGCCTTTACTTCACTGCATGATGTAAAGATCGCTGTGATGTCAAACTCAAAGGTCACTAAAGGTCACCGGTAATTGGTCACTGATGAATTAGGTGTTTTTAGACAGGCAGAGACAAAGCTAATCAGCATGTAATCCATGTGCATTTACTCCAGGAAGCACTCTAATTTTCCGACTGTGCAATAGTGGACTAAGATGTTAGTAGCAAGACTTTGCTGGCATATAAATTAGCACCTGCAATGCTGAGTCACCTGGAGTGCAGACGATACAATGTACAATGACTGGACTCATTTACATACTGCCGAGCTATTTTTAACTCGCACTCGTGTTTAATTAAAAAGCATAAAATGCATGAATTGCAGCGAGCTTTTCCTTCTGGAAAATGTGTCAGTGGTGTGTTTAGTAAATCAAACATGACAAACTGTTCACACATGATGGAAAGTGTGTGTGAGGGGGGATTACATGGTGGTGTTTGAGTCAGTGAAGAAGAAATAGAGAAAGTAAAGCAAACACGACTACAAAAGACGGGGAGGAAACAAAATCTGTCCCTTTCCCTCTGGACTGGAACCTCATATGTTTCCTAAAAAGAGCGAGCACAACAAATATTATACCTGAATACCTTCTGCTGTTCCTCCTGCTCACCTGTCACGATGGTGACAAGACTGGGCTCCAGAAAGGAAAAGTCAGACAGGCAGGCAGGCAGAGAGAGAGAGAGACTAATAGAGAGAGCGGTTCTTTGCTGCATTGCTGGTCTTGCGCCCCATCATTTCTCCATCTCATTTAATTTATCAGATATAGCCTGGCGGAATCACCCAACCTTGGCAGTGATTATGCTCACCTTGTCAGTCATTCTCTGAGGATGTGTCTGTGCAGTCACATGAGAGTTGCAGCTATGCTAAGAGTAGTAAAGTGCAAAGTCATTATGATGAATGGAGCTACATACAGTATTTTTCATAAAGCTCTCTGTATGGATTTATTTGGTACGGTCACGTTGAAACAGAAGTGCAAGTTTGTTAACTTATTCAACATAAGGTGAACCCAACCAGGAAGAGTTTCACAAAGAAACCAAAAACTACCAAAAAAAAAGACTCAAAACAGACCAAAACAACTACAAGAGCTTGGAAAGAGACACAAAAATACCATAAATAGACAGTGACTATGAAAAACAACCACTAAGACACACTAAATGACACAAAGCAACTACAGAGAGACACAAAACCGCCAGATGTGTAACTAAGATATGCAAAAAAATATTACAAAAAAGAGAATAGACAAAAGCAATTACTACAAAAAGAACAAAGCAATTACAAATTGAAACAAAACAACTACAAATATACACAAAATGACCACAAAGAGACACAAAATTATGAGGAGATGTGTAAAACAACAAAACAACTATGAACCATAACGTCTGTGTGTCTTGCTCCTGTGTAGGAGAGATGATGGGGCCTTTTGCATGTTTGTGTCCAGGGGCCTCACTGTCTCATAATCCGCCCATGATTTAACTACAGAATCGTTATTCCATAAACACACAGTGAGCACAAACTCCTTCCACAACTGACGGAGCATTTAACTGTTGAGACGCCATATGGTGAAGTGATTAACACATGCTCACATGCATGTTCAAGTCCCCAGTGTCAGTTTGTCAGAACAGCAGCCAGCTGTTGTGGTGTAAGGGGTCAGCATAGGATTGTCTTGACTCCATATGACACCACACAGCTGCCAAAGATGCCATAGTGAGTGACATGATGGCACAGTTTGGATGTGGCTGTAATGTCATGATGCCCTTGAGAAAATGTGAGTTTCCCAGTAGGCTTGGTTATCATCCTGCAGCAACTGTGGACTGATGATGGTTTTAAAAAAGGGGCACTGATGGGAGAAAGCAAACACGAACACAGCTTCTAACCTCAGGCAGCTGTAACAGAATACTCTGTTGCTTTCTAGTTAAAATCAGCTGATTTCAAATCTCCTGTTTACAGTTTTGTAATCGTCTTAATCTCATCTGAAGTCCTTTTTCCGATTTTGAGAAGCCAATTTGAGCTGATTCTGAAATAAATCAGGATACTTTGATATGTAATCAATAATGTTGTAATAAGAATAACAAACGTTTATTATGATCTGTCTGCCATCTGCATTAGCACATCTTCAACTGGAGCGATTCAGAACAGAGTAAGTTTAAGATCTCATTCCACTTGAACGTCACTACTGTTAGCTTCAGGAAGTCACCGACAAGTTATCCGATCTGTAGCCTAATAAATTGTTTACTAACATAATTTACAATCTACAAGAGTTTGCAAGAGCAAAGAAAAACATGACTAGAGGCTTTAAGGTTCATGTCCCACTGTAGTTTCATTTAGCCACTTGCTAGCAACCCCATTTTTAAGGACATGTAAAAACTACTAAATACACAAGTGGGGGTATTTATTAATGTATTTTATGTCGTACAACAAAATGTGAACATCTCTTTGCTGACTTACTTCCTGGTTTAAGAACTCCTTCCTGTGTTGCCTGTGTTTGTTTGCCTTGTGTAACAAACCATCTTGCAGCATCAGATGCATTATACTGAGGGTAATAAATACAAATCTGACATGGAATAAAGTCCATACTGCATCATGCGAGGTGTGTATGACATGAAGACATGACAGATGTGTGTAAATGTTGCTACAAGTGAAAGAAACGCAGTCCTGAGAGGAAACCCTTGACACTGTCTCTGCATCATTAGTCCTGTCCCTTCAGTCTGATATTGACAAATGATGAGTAATGTAGCTTTGGGTCTATTGAGTTTTGTTCTTTACTCTAAGAGGGGTACAGGGAACAGTATGCTGACGTCTGAACCGAGCAGAGATTATAAGGTCTCTGACTTACACAGATCTAATTGTGGGAGGTCAGACTGGGTTGTTACATTGACTGGCTGGAGAGGAAGAGCGGCAGCGGAACAGGAAATAATTATGAGCACCATCTACAAAACTCATACATACTCCCTTTGATTGACAGGTGATCTCTGTGACTTAATGTGAAAAACAACTCAGAATTGTCCGATAAAGTGTGATGGGAGATGAAAGAGTTTCATGTAGCAGCTTTAAAATTGGACTGTTTTCTTACCTTGTCAGCTGCAGTTGGTTTAACTTCCCTCACACTCATTTTGGAGCTGAGCCTAAAAGAAAAACAGAAATCATTTTTTCACCTGGTAAATGAGAATTATATGACCGTATATATAGGCATATTACAATATCACAAGAGGATTATTATTAAACTTTGTCTGTACTTAAACACGTCAGTGTATGACATGCTTTAAAAAAACACACAACAAGAAAACGATAGATTTGTAGGCTTGTTAAAAAGTAATTTCAATACCTTTCAAAACACATTTACTTCTATTTGTTTCGTTAAGACTTGTGTGCAACAATTTTCCTAAAAAAAAAAAACAAAACGATAATTTTAAGCCTCTGGTACGATAGTTTAACATTTCCCATCTGGCAACTCTGACCCACACAGACTGCTCAGCTCACAAATCATCTCACCAAAGCAATCCATCTGTAAAAGTCGTTCCAACTGATCGAGGAGCACAAGAGAAGTCTTTAATAATCCAACAGCTGAGGGGGGGCGGGGGGCTGTGACCCTATTTCTGGGTTTTAATGTGTGTGTGTGGGAGAAATGAGAAAATTAATGAGGCTTACCATGGGTGGACATGTTCTGTATGGGATGGTCGGGGCCGGCTTTGTGTGCGTGTGTGTGTGTGTGTGTGTGTGTGTGCGCCTGGCTTCCCTACCACTATACGTGTCCTCTGACAAGGTGAGACTGCCTGAGATTTGGCATTTGAGTCGGACAGTATTTGCAATTTGTTTTACACAAATGACAGAAAGATGTTTTCAGTTATTTAGCATTTAAAACGTATCTGTCCCTTTCTGAAAAAAACGATGAAATATAACAAGCACTGAGGCTAAATGTGTGATTTTTCAAGTGATTTACCCAAACAAATGTTTTTCTGAGAATTTTAAAGTGACCTTTACAAAAATAAATGTTTTGCACATTCTCAGAGCAATCACAGTCATTTTCTTCAATTATGGTTTTCATTGATTTGCTCCAATGCTCCTTGCAGGAAACTACTAAGAGTAGAAATTATTTTCTCCGGTGGAAAGTTTTGCTTCAGAGCCAAAACTCGTTTAATTGTCATTAGTTGAGATTTGACTCATCAGTGAAGTAGAGCATAACTGCAACTGTGTGAATGAGTTTCAACAAGAAAATAATTCGCTTTTAAAGTCTTTGCAAAGCGCAGTAAAATAAAATGATTTTGAAAAATGCAACTGTTTGTGTAAAGAGCCTCTTGTGTCAAAAGTTTAACTACGAACATATTTAAAAGATACTGTGCAAATGATTTAGCATAAAAAACAGGATCAATTTAGTGATCCAGATCCGATCTGGAGGTTTCTGCTTGTTACCAGTACAATAAATTGTAACCAACAATATAACGATTCAATATATAGACATAAAAGCCACATTTAAACCATTTAAAACCTGTCCGTAGGCTCTTTTGCATTTTGCATTTCAACAACACTGAAAACTTATCACGACTCTCCGAGCAGGAATCACAGTGCGGACCTTTCTACAGGAGTCTGCATCCATAATTCAGGTTGCATCTTCTACAAAGCGCCTGGCTGCAAAGATGAAAAATGAAACTGATGTCATTCAAAATGGCTGAAATGTCACAATCGGCAGTAACAAAGCAAGAGGAAGAAAGTAATGACTAATGCATGAACACAGTCGAGCTTCAGTGTTCATTAACCGACCTTGGAAGTGGCAGCTAACAATTTGATCTCACCTGGAGCTTTCAACGATGTCACGTGATCTTTATTAGCAGAATGGGTTGTCATGGAAACATAGATGTTCAAAATTATTATTTTTTTCCCTTGAGGACTTTGCATTGATTGAGGCAACAAAGGTCGAACAGAGGCGGCAAAACAAAGACACGTGGAGAGTTTTGTGAGCTACATAAACAGAGTTTTTGCAACTTTCTCAAGTGACCTAAAATTTGTAACTTCTCAGGATCAAAGAGACGATGTGACGGCATCAGTTTTCTGAAAAGCTCTAATCATTATCAACATGAAAAGCTGACATGAGGTTCTCAGACAGCAACATTATGGCTGTGTGTGTGTGTGTGTGTGTGTGTGTGTATGTGTGTATCACTGTGAGTCTATCCAGCTAATTGTGCCATTGTTCTGTTGTGTGTTGGGAGGTCACAGGAGTATTATGGGCTGTCACCGCTGACAGGCGGCACTGAGAGATGATCACACTGTCTCCATGTCAGCCTGAAAGCCTGAATACACTGCACCCGGTCAAAACACACACAGGGCATCCAGCCAATTTTGATGGGATTTACACAAGAGGAATTAAAAAAAAAACATGGATGTCAAATCCTTTGTGAGCCAAATGTAATCACTTTTTGTCATGCAGGTTGGATATGAAAATATCTGTATCACACTTGGCACACATGTTATTTGTTTTTCTGCTCCGATCTGAAAAGCCAGCTCAATACACAAAATGCTGGTTTATGTAATGTTGTCATATAATACAGTTTGGATAATTTGATGAAGTGGTTTTAATCCTGGTCACTGGCTCAAATGTTCCCTCCACTTTAATCAAGCGTTTCCTTTCTTCATCGCCACATCTTGACTCTAACAGGCCTCTAGTTTGAATGTTAATGTTTAATTCCCAAAGCAAAACATTGCTTTGCAAGACACTTTGCATGTGAATCAGCACAGCTGCACTAATGGACTAAAAAGAGTGGAGATAATTGAAAATAATGAGGTGTGGTAGGCTAAGTCTGCACCAGCAATCAGCTGCATCTTAACCTTTAAACATAACATGATTACAGACCAAGTTTCCATTTCACCATAACCTTCCAGCCTCCAGAAAGATTAAACTAAAATTTCCTGAGTTAATAGTGGATGATATATCATTTCAAAAGGGAAACATCTTTTCCACAATCAAACACAAAATGAGTGCTATAATACAGTGGAGCTACCATAGAACTCATGTTACCGTCTTGAATTGGTGTTTTGTATGTTATGTTGTATTAGTCAACTTAAGGAACTTCACACCCACATAAAGTGGGAGTGGGGCACTATGTGGGAGTCCCAGAGCTAACAGGATGCCTAATTAGCATCCGAGTGAAACTCAGGTAGTTATCAGCCTGCTGTGACAATTAGCCGCCCTCCGGCTACACACTCTGGATCCCCGCCGTCTGTCTCATATCTCATCTCATCATATCTCCATGCTTTTGTTCTGACGGTGTCACGTTTCTATTCATCAGTGAGCCGGCACATGAGACAGGAAGGGGAGAGAGAGAGAGAGAGAGAGAGAGAGAGAGCGATCAGATACAAGGACGAACTGCTCGTTCTGGTCAGGCAGCTTGTTTACATGTGAGCCAAACTGTTAGACACAGTTATGCCAAACTGCCATCACGACCTGCCCCATCTACAAATATGGTGGCGAACTCATGGTGCCGTGATATTGGATCAACAGAGAGGATGAATGCACAAGAGGCAGCTTTAAATAACAGTCCACTGGAATGTTTCATTCCGCTTTTGGCTGATTCATTCATCTACTCTTCATATTCATTTCAAAAGCTGCGCACAAAAACATAAAAACCCAACAATGCAAAGCCTTGTTTTATTCAGGGTCAAGTGGATTAACTGCATCAGTGCACTTCTGTGCCGACAAAAGCGTCAAGTAGAGGCTTACAATCAGGATGGAAACACGAGTCAACAGCCAAGTCCTTCTGCTGCATCTCTGTACTCAAACAACCAACAGGTTAATCACAACAAACAGCCACGGTGTTGCTGCTAGGGTTCGTTGGATCAATGACACCAATAAAACCCCTTGATTTGAGTATTTATATTAGCGTAAATGGGATCAATACAGTACATAAAAAGGAACATTTTTTATGTGAGGGAATGCACTTCTTCCTCCCCTGCTGCTGATGTGTGCATGTACAAATGCATCAATTAATCAATCAATTAGTCAATAAAGTACAATTCTAACTTGTGCAATATTCACCATGAAGCAGAATAAGGCCCCCTACTTGATGTATAAAAACAGAGTCACCCGGTTAATTGCCACCGTCCGGCACTCCAGGATCCACCCAGCAGCTCCTGATGTACCACATGAAACCGGCGCTGGCACAGAGGCGGGACCAGCTCACCGTCCAGTGTCTGCACACTGACCAGCAGGATGTAAAAGGTCATACAAATCGAAGCCTGTTCTTAATTTCTCCACGCTCGCCTCTGTGATGGAAAGATGGAACTGGACGCAGAGAATATCCTGTTTTTTTATATGTGGTCGATGTCCTCCACCTTTTCCTCTGTGTGGTCGGATGTTTAGTATGTCAGATAATGTACAGTTTAGTATGTAGATAACTGAACATTTTAGTGTGAGGGTTACATTTTGGGTTAACTCTGTTTGTCCACAGAATTATTGAAAACTACTGGCCTGATTTTCATAAAACTGCCTCTTAACCACTGAACAGAAACTTTTTTTCTTTGACATTGGGAGATTGGGCATTTGGCCTTGGTGGAGATTTGTGCTCTATTTATTCATAGGAAGCTCTATTAATGTTCCCGCCTCATAAATCGTAAACTCCCTAACATGATAGCATATTAGCTGTTTTTAAAATTGAAAAATTGCGAAGTTGGCATTGGCTGATTGTCTCCTTGAATCACTTGGTATTGGAGTAAAACCAAATTTTGTGCTATCAGTCACTCCAAGCGGCGGCACTGCTCCATCCTTTATATACTCCATCGCTTCCTCGTTCTAAACTGCTTATCTTGTTCAAGGTCACAAGGGGCTGGAGCCTTTCCCAGCATGCATTAGGTGTGAGGCGGTACAATATCACAGGGCTATCATTCAGACCCACATTCATCTAACTTGCCTGTCTTCAGATTCAGGGAATAAAACAGAGCTCCTGAAGGTGCTGACACAACAGGAATCTAGTTTAAAGCTCTTTGTGTCTTTTTGTCAGGACTGTCAGAGCTACATGGTCTTTGATTGTGTTTCCTGCCACGCTGGGAGGACGAGAACTCACCTTTGGTATTAGCTAAAGAGGATCCTCAATAAAATACAAATAATCTCCTGCTGCAGCAATTGACCTTGCCATAAATACTAAAGTGCACAGATAAAAGGAGAGGCGCTGAGGGGTCAACATTGTTTGAAGGTGCTCGCAGCTCTGTGGGCTTGTGAATGCAAACCGCTTTTATCGGCCACCAAACAACTAAGTGCAGCAGCTGTATTTGCATTCTAAACAGTCTACAGTAACAATCAGCGGGTAGTGATATCAAAGCTCTGCAGACCCCTTGATCTACTTTTGTATTCATCAAGAAAATCCTGCATTTGCTGATAAATATAAATATTTCTGCATATGAATATTCGCAGTTTGGTTAATCTGGAGCAGTTCAGCTGACATACAAGTGTGTGTTTGCATTTGAGATGAATGGGATTTCTGTGTACGCTTCTACTCATCTGAGGGAATATTTGAGAAACATGAATTATGAATCCCATGCCGTGCACAGATAACCGTGGTAATGAAGCCGGCAGAACAACTGGATAGGCTACATATTTAAAGAGGCTACTTCCTTTGTGGACATGTCATCTGGGCATTAAAGATTCAGACGTTGTGATAGCCCAACATTAGAGAGGGCTGCAGGGTGAGTGGGTTGGACATGAGAGCATTATCTGGCCAGTTTTATGGAGCAGGTGCTCGCAAGAAACCAGAGCTGGCATGGCAAGGCCGACGTAACATGACGGCACATGTAATTCTGTGCAAACACTTTATAATATCCTTAATTGTAAGTGTTGCACATTTAAGATGCTAATAATATTCACATGCTGAATGTATTAAGCATCAGAAAATATACAAAACATAAGTGGGGATTATTTATCGCTTCCAACTTCAAAGTATCCATAAACAACCTATTTAATCTCACTAAAAACAGGATTACAATATTCTCCCACAGCACAAACCATAAAACCTTGGTGCAGGAAGCATTAAGCCCTCAAAAATAACAGTTGCAAAATGTTTCTTTTGAACATTAAACATTTCTGCTTCAATGGGACACATTAACCTGACAGATGGTTTGTGACAGAGAACCATCAGAGAAGAAGTCGCCAGTGGAAACTGTTTGGAAAAGGACAGGCACTTTAAAAAATACTTGGCTGATTTTTACATCACCAGCGCCATTGTTTTTTTTTAACGTGTGTCGATACCGTTCTTCACACAAACCCAAACCACACCCAGAAGAGGAAGAAGCTCCTCACAGCATGCTAATTGGTAGAACTGTTAGGAAAACAGACACATTACTTAAAGCCTGGTAACATGGATTTGCAATCTCGTGATCTAATGATTCTCGCATAATCTCATGATATCATGAGAATCCAGCTGCTCTGCAAGGTAACACATCTGCTGCACACATCATCCGGTTTCTCTGCAACATTAGCCTTACATGATCCTTATCCTGTCTGTGATACCGGGCTACAGACGTAGTTCAGGATATAATTTACCAAAGGACAGAATGAGGTCAATGCACGCTGTTTAATCCTCCAATACATCATGGTTAACCAAAACCATTTGTTTAATCAAACTCCAAGTGGAGTCAGACAGAGAAACAGAACACCGCTGAGAGGTCCTGACTGTCATTACAGCACTGAGAGAACATGTCAGCCTTTGGCCAGGTGAGCTCTTAGATCCACTTACTGCTGGTGTCTGCCTGGCAGAAGCTTCGCCTCCTTGTGTTGAGTACATGTTAATTGTTTGGATTAGCCAACTTGTACTGTTCACCTGATACTCATGGTGATATTACTGAACTGGCTACAGGGCTGAGCATCAGTTTTTCCACAACCATGAAGGTGTTCAGTCTGTTTACCGACAACTAGCAAACCACTCCGAAGTCTAAACCGACAGAAGGGTCTTCTGCCACTTCAGGACCACGGACAGCACCATGAATGAATCAACACACAGCCGTGGTCAGGGCCACTGATTCTAACTGTGGATGTATAAAGAGAGCTGGATAAAGTGTTGGAGACGGGGCTCAGCTTATTCCAGATGAAAGCTGCTCAGTGGCAATTGATGCCAAAAAAGTTCATCTTCCTTGCGTAAACAATACCCGGATCTTCTGCTGCTCTTCCACATCTATTGGACCCAAACAGCTCGTGCACTACAGACTTCCGACTACTTCCAGTTTAACGCTCCACTAACTTGAATGTGAATGAAAATATTTAATCTCTTATTATATTATTACTATTACAGCTGCCAAGGAGGTTATGTTTTCGCCAGCGTGTGTCTGTCTGTATATTTGTTTGTTAGTTTGTGTACAAAATAACTCTAAAAGTACTGCACAGATTTGGGTGTGTATTGGGACAAGGAATGGGTGGTTAGATTTTGGTGGTGATTGGTGATCCGGAACTAAATCTGGAATTTATATTGAAAATTTACATTATTGCGTCAGCGGCCATATTGCCTGTTGTTTCTTAAATCAGCGACAACGCTTGATTCTAACTTGCTCAAACCTCAGACATACAAGCAGAGATTGGAAAAGTTCTGTGCTTGCTCCTCCTACCCTCTCTGGTGGATGCTGTGTGATGGTAAACGGTCTCTAGCTGTGCGCAGCTTGCGTTTATAATGCTGCAAATGCAAAGTCTTTGATTAGCGGATCATAGTCTCAATAACAATTGTGTTACCTCATTTGGTGATAGATAGTTACCTAGCAGGCATTTATTTAAATGAAAATCTTCAATATTTTTCTAGAATATTAAGCTCTGCAACTGAAATTTAATGGTAATACACAAGAGGAAACAACAACTTTATTATATATTCTATAATAATAATAATAAAAATATCGCACTGTGTATTTACCAAAGCGCTGCTGTATTCCTTCACCCAGGGCACAGCAGAGGCTCAGAGGGAAATGTGTGTGTCGGAGTGTAAACTGGTACAAAGTGTCTGCCACTCTAGATCATTTGACATAATTTGTCTGCTCTATTAACTTTTTGTCATTCCCCTCCTCAGCTCTGTGTTTTGTTGCCTTACTGTTAACGACTTGTCCTCCAAACAGCAGATTAGATGTTAGCGTTGTAGTTACACCGTGTGCTAAATCAAAATAAATCACATTTTGTCTGAGGGGACCTGATGGAGCATGAAGTTTCAGGTGTTGGTTTTTTTGTTGAAAAAAGGAGAAGAACTCACATAAAACTAAACTGTGATCGAACAGATTGAAGTACAAGAATCAGATGTGAGGTGCAGAATTCATTATTATCGTCGATCAAGCAGAAAGACTGAATGTTCTTCTAAAATACCGAGGTCTCTCCGGTTGCAAATACAGAACAAACACTGACAGGTTTGTTTGGGAAAACACACACTTTCAGATTGCTGGGTGACACTGACTAAAGGTCACACTCTTCTCAAGCAAACAAAGCATGTCGGTGACGTCACAGCGCTCTTTCACCGTAAAAATAAACACACAATTCCCAAACAGCAGAGGACATACAGCAGCAATTTCCATTCGATCAAGAATTGATGTACAGAACTTTGTTGACTGACAGTTTGTGACCTGTCACATGTGGAAAGATGACGGTTACAGGCAGTCAGTGCTTCAAAATGTGTGACTGAATTTATATTAGGCACTACTTTGAAGGTGCAAAGTGCTTTGTAGTCTGCTGTCTGCTATACTGTGTGGGGTTTTGTGTAGTAGCCACCTGGCAGTGCCTCAGGGACTATTTTACATCCAACATGAACCCAAATTTAGTTCAACAAAACCTCACAATCCCGCACTGTATGTGCTCTGTCCATTTGTTCAGCTTCAGTACATTTTTGGCAGGAGTCGAAGGGTGCGTCCTAGTAACCAAACCACCGCACAATTTAATATGCCAGAAAAAGATTTCGTAGGCTGTGTCCCAATAGATAGTATGTGCCAAAAATACCGTGATGTCCTGCTGCAGCCAGTCATCTTTTTTGCAAAACAACATGCTTTTCTGACCAACATCCAGCTCCGGTTCATCCCGTTAACTTATTTTTCATCATCGTCCTGATAGTCAAAGTTCTCGGTGCAATGATATGAAGAAGGAGCACGTCCCAACTGTACACATACTGCATGTAACAGCATGTACTTTGTACTGGCTGTTGCATGTACTAAAGGTCAAAAGAAAAGGTGCGTGATTTACATCAACTTGAATTAAACCAGACTGTGACGTCACATGATATACCTATCAGCCAATAGATGAGATGGAGATTTTAATTATTAATCAGCAAATTTGTCTCTTGACTTCGGTAGTGCTAATAATGGTCTCACCATTGTGCCAACTGCATCTATTTTTGCTCTCATTCATAAAATTCAGCTACTACTAAGCCAGAGATTGATGTATTTTGACAAATTTCTGAGATTCATGATTTTCTCCAAAGGCTATTGCATAAATGGGCATTTCCATATGTGATCCAGTAATGATTTAAATACTGTGTAGTGAATACATTAAGCCTGTGCTGCTCATGATATGTATATTGCACTTAAAATACCACCACTGATGATGATCACAACATTGTGTCAATTCCTTAATTATCATAAACTTTTCATAATTATCACTCATCTGAAGTGGCCCTACACCTGCATCTTCAGGTGTGATTCTCTCATCAGTGGGTTTAATTTTCTTTGTTCAGAATCAGTTCACACATATTAATATTCCTGCTTTCATCAATTGGAAGAAAAACTCATATCCAGAGTTTTCAGACTGATAACATGCTTGTCTACACTGAGCTGTGAAAAGGTTTCAAAATGAACAAGATAAGTGGAAAAACCCCATAGTGATAAATTAGCTCCTCTGCTTACACTCAAATGCAGGATGAGTTTAAAAATGTTTAATTATTTACACGTGTATAGTTTGAGTTGTTTAAATTGTGAAGTGTCTGTAATGAGTCTAAAGTCCTTTGGATAATTTGCAAAGAAAAAAGGCTGTAAGGCTGCACAAAGGCACAGAGTTGCTGTAAATGTTAACATCAGCATGCTAACATGCTCACAATGGCCATAGTAGCATGCGGATGTTTAGCACAAGTTTGCCTTCAGTGCTTTCTGCCACAAATCTGATTAGGCACGGGAACTGTGATTTTGTAGACATGAGATAGATGAATTTCTATATTTCAGACACACTACGACAGAATTCATGTGCTAAAAAGCCAAATGTTGTGGTCCCTGTTTATCTTATCATTAAGCTCTGTTAACACTAAGCCAAACATGTGACAGGTGGATTTTTAGCCCACTGGTGCAGAGACCAGTAACATTTCTTTCCGCCGAATCCTTTGTCATCTACCATGGACACATTAAACATTATTGCTGCTTTCTACCTGTTGTGGTAGACCCAGACAGGTAAACGCTGTCGTGTCTGGAACATCTGGAGACACTCACAGCTTGGTGAATTTCACCGCCTTCTCAAGGAATTGACTTTGGATGCCTGCTGCTATTACTATTACACTCTTATTGCACAAGAACCTGAAATAAAATGCAACATACAGATAAAAAAGGATGCCAAAACAACTATGTCATGATGTTTAAAATGTCTGAATTCATGCTTTGTCTGGTCTGTCCACACGAAGACAATCAGCAACTTTTAAAAAGTGCTTGTTTTCTAAATAGAGTTCGGCTCGATCAAGGCAGAGCTATAAAGGAGAATTTCAATGTTGATAGGTTTTTATGACATCATGTGAATTGTGCACATTTGCATCACTCAGCACAGATTTGCATGTATTTGCAATGACTTTGTATACGTAATTGCACTACACCAAAAAAGTGCTTCGTTATAAACACAACGTTACTTACTCCATCATTCGGCCTTTTCAGCTTTACTTAACTAAAAATACATTCTGGGACATTTCGTAGAGTCCGTGTGGCTTAATATAGACATGCAAGATATGACCACTGACTCCAATTATGACTTTTCTTTTCACTTAATTTCCTGCTCAGTATTGTTGAAAACTGTGCAGCTTTCTCTTTCAGCTGGTACTTTTCAGAGGCAGATAAAACATTTCAATTTGACTGAAATAATTTATCCGTCAGCGAGCGCAGGCTGTCTGGTCCCTCGTACCAAGAAGTAATTCCCTTCATCTTAACATTAATTATGTTCGCCTTATATCTGTCAACACAGGGAGATTGATGGCCGAGGGAAGAAAATAAAACAACACAGAACCACAGTCCGATGAAATCTAAAAATAGATTCAAAGGCCAGCACGTACACGTCTGTCATCTCTGATCACGTGAGTGTGTAATCATTATTCATTGATAAAACATGTGGCAGCCAAAATGAAAGAATGAAAATCTTTTGATACACAGCCTGGCAAATCTATGCCTGTGTATTTCTGTTGAATAATATTCTGAGAAACACAAGGCCTAATAATCATGCCTGGGGGCTGGATTTGTTTTTCATCTGGCGAGGCATGAAAAATATGAAAACACTGCTGATGAAGAGGACTGCTGCGCTCCTGTTGTGTTGTTGTTGGTCCTCCTTCATGTCAACTGAGGTCTAAATACCAGTGAAAGGTGGACGAGAATAAAAGCTGATATTTTTATAAAAATGTAGGACAAAGACATGAACTCAGAAAGCTCTAATGTCCTACACCTGTGCACCTGCTCTTTAATGCAAATGTTTAATTAGCCAATCACATGGCAGCAACTAAAAGCATTTAGTCGTGTGGACATGGTGCAGACGAGCTGCTGAAGTTCAAAACAAGCATCAGAATGAAGAAGAAAGGTGATTTTAGTGACTTTGAACGTTGCATGGTTGTTGGTTCCAGTCAGGCTGGTCCGAGTGTTTAACAAACTGATGATCTACTGGGACTCACACACAACTATTGTCCAAAAAGAGAAAATATCCAGTGAGCAGCAGTTTTCTTGGCCAAAATGCCTTGTGGATGCCCGAGGTCAGAGGAGAAGGCTCGGCAGGACAAAAAGAAGAGTAATAGGCGTGTTTCCACTAAAGTCAAACCACATTTTCAGGCCAAAATTTTGAATATTTAATTGAAGAAAATACGAATTCGGAACATTTCCATCAACTGGGTTAGAGTGAATAAACAAAGCTGCAAAAGCATACTTTCGTCAGTAGATGGCAGTGTGATGTACTGCAGTGGGCTAATCTGTCAGTAAACAGTAGAAGAAGAAGAGATTGTGCAAAAGAGACAAAACAACAACATAAAAGAAGTTGCTAATTGGACAACTTTGGCCACCCACGAGAAAAGAAAGGGAGAGAAGTCTTCAGGAACTGTATTAAACTTATAATTGTTGTTTCATTGAAAGTACATCCAAACCTATTCTGAAAAAGCATTTCCAGCTTCCATTTAGCACATTAACTAATTTCCAAAAAAGACAAAAACCACCTCAAGAGAGCATAAAAATATGTGCGCATTTTTGTACGTTGCATAGAATTTTGGTGTTTCCATCGAGCTTTTCTCATGCAAATCTTCAATCTGTGCATAGAAGTTTGTTCATGGAAACATGTCAAGTAACTCAAATAACCACTCGTTATAACAAAAGTATACAGAAGACTATTTCTGCACAACACGTCCAACCTTGAAGCAGATGAGCTCCAGCAGCAGAAGACCACACCGCCACTTTATTAGGTACACCTTGTTAGTTGATAAAGAGTATGTGTTACATGATTTCGGGCTGTTGGGTTCATATAGTCATAGAGTTCCTTCACGCTGCCATCTGGAGCCGCCGGTGTGAGAAGTTGCCTCGTGCAGCTTGTATTCATGTACTCTATTTAGTGGTACAACATCTGACCTGAGTACAGTTTATACGAGTAGCTGTCCAGATGGCGGTGTACTCCACAGGCAGTAACAATGAGATCCTGATACATTTTGATCCGGCGCTACAGCTACCTCTAATGAGCAGCTGCGAGGTAAGAAAAGGGTTTGCATGCAAAACATGTGGTGAAATGATTCGAGAACATAAAGTGAGAATGGATCAACACATGTTGTTATTCAGTGAGGAGAGAACAATAGGTTATTTATAACATGCAGGCCTTGATTTATAATGTAAAGACAGAACAGAACATTATAGCAAGCTGTACAAAGAAACACGGTGGATTATCACCTGAGTCTGCAGCTCCATTTGGCTTTATTGCTCTTTCTAGCAACTTTAAGCTCATTGTTACCTGAACAGTACAAAGCTTTACTGTTCTGCTCCATAGAGTGAAAAACCTCAGTGATGTCTTATGTGCCTGTTTATCCTACAATCCAAAAAAGTTCTCCAGCAGACTTTAAATCTTGCAAACAAAATAATGAAACATGCGTCAGAGCTGCTGCTTGTCTACAAATTATCTCATTGGGAAACTGAATTTTTCACACCAGTGACATTAAAAAGCAACAGTTAACAGTTGGTGTCATGTAGGAAAATAAATAATTATAGGTGTCCACACTGTGCCAGCTGTTCATATCAGTACAGTTCTGGAGAGGTGTGAGTGTTTGTCTGTCAAATAAACTGCTGTCCGACTCGTCTTTCCAGCTCATTTGTACCAAGAACATGTGGTTTTATTAATTTCATAACATCTCAACATGAGCGGTGTTCAGAGATCTTTCTGTCCACCTCACTGACTCAAGTACAGAACAGCTCGACAGAGCAGCTTCTCATTAAAGATCTCTGATTAGTTACCAACCGAATCTCACAAAGTTACGTAAAATGACCACGACGTCTTAACACCGAATTCCGTGCTGGTGGCACGTAATGTGTGTTAATTACGTGAAACTGCGGAGTGTTCTAAAAATAGCAAACATGTCATTATACAAACATGTACGGTTAGCAGTTGATAGAAAAGGCTGCAGTTTCAGTGAATATAGGCTACAAAACCACTCGGTTTAGGGCAAAAATGTCCTGGCTTGGTGTTATAAAAGACAGCTTAAAAAGTAAAAAACATACGTTACGTAGTTACGTTAAAAAAAACATGTGACAAAGCAAATAAGCATCTTTGCATCGCAGCAAACTCAACTGTGATTAACTTTGATGGGCAAAGTCGCAGCCTCAGCCAATAATAAAACAATAGCTTCGGTATCGAGGTCCCACATACACACTTTCCTGAACAAACTGAAAGTCAATCACAGCTGTCAATCATTATGTCGCTCATCCTTTTTATATAACCAAAGAAATTAAACTTAAAATGGGAAAAATGTATCTGACGTACTTCGATTGTTTTTAATTTGACCAATTTGCTAACATAGAAGTGAAGATTTTATACTGCAGCCAGCCACCAGGGGGCCATCAAGATGTTTTGGCTTCGCTTTTGGGGTCATAGGGGGGTAATGTCATTCATTTTATAAACAGTCTATGACGGTGCCCAGCAGCTGGCCTGGAGCACACTGGATTAGCCCACAGGTCAGACTGGGTCAGGTCTTATTCAGAGAGAACTGCAGGTACATGCTGGATCTTTATAAAACAGACACATTTTTGCAGATAAGCCTGTACAAGATGAAAATCTGTGTTTATTAACATGTGGCTGATTTTAATGATTTCCGCCTACATTATTTCACACTCACACCACATAATTTGCTTTAGCTCTACTACACAATTACCTATATGACTTGCATAGTTTGGGTTACGTAATTGTTTCTTCCACTAATTGGACAACTGGGAACAACAGCTTATTTTCTCTTCACATGCAGATATCACGCTCTCAAACATTATGTGTGTCATACACAGCTTGCTTTAAGCATTTAATTAGGAAATTGCACAATATGTTGCATAACAATAAGCCAACGAGAGCTGAGAGACAGAAACATGTTTCAACAACTGAAAAAGCACAGAAACTGACCAAAATGTGTTATTTATGCACAATAATTTACAGATAAAACACATCTGGAGTCCATTTTATGTACATTTTGGACACTTTGTGAACATGCTCTGAAGTGTGAGATCTTGTGTGCCTCCTTGTGGAGCACGTCAGCACTGGAGGAGGCACCAGAGGGCTGGGTCAGAGGGAGTAGTTAGCAAACAGGAAAGAGGAGCAGACTATAAGAAGAGAATGAACCCGGAGGAGCGTCAAAAACATTTAGAGCACAGCCGAGAGAGGAGCAGAGGAGAGAGGGGGACAGAGGCGATGTGAGAGACACAGAGGAGGAGAACGGCTCCGCGTCCAGGATTGAACACTTAAATTGCGGTGATTTTTTTTTTCTACAAGGACTGCAAAGGCTTGTACTTGTCGTAACCAGCGTCAGTGAGGAAAGGGAAAAGTGAGGTCCGACGTCGCCTCCGTGTCACCGCGCGCACACAGCCTGGATGAGCGCAAAGTGTCCGCTTCAGCACCTGAGGAGAGGACAGCTCCGCTCTGGACCTCCTGTCCGCAAACTCCGCTCCAGCTTTTTCATGTCAACACTTCCAGTCTGACTCTCTCTCGCTGAACAAGTGTGGAAGAAGTCTAAAGACCCGCTGACGGAGAGATCCGCGACTGACTGTGTGCTCAATATGTACCAGGGGCATTTACAGGTAAGAGGGCTTGTTCATTTTCCATGAGAACGAACTGTGTTTAGTTGTGATGGAACAAATGAAGTGATGTGAGCAGGGCGCACTTCTATAGTTCATGTCAAGGGCATTTTGTACACAAGGGGAATGAGGTAACCACGGTTAGTCCCAGGCAGATTTCTGCGATTAACGCTGACAACAGAGACATGTATGGTGTTTTTGAGAATGGGCTCATTTTGACCTGTTACCTAACTAAAGGATGTTTGCTCGCAGCAGACAAACTGCTTAAATTAGCTGAAAGGGATGATCAGAGATCCACAAATACACGCACTCCACTTAGTCAGCTGCGTTATTTCCAACAGTCATTGAGAAAACAGACAGAAAGAGAGCTACTGTAGCGCGCCCAGTGCACGTGCAGGTGCATGACAAATGTAAACAGCAGCTACGCCTATATACAGCCTCGACACTCATTAGTTTCTCAACGTGCAAGCATATGCTCTCGTGACGTCATGCAATCTGACGTCGGTTTCCATATAGGAAAGTATACTTTGGGTTGCATCACGTGCAGAGACTGAAACTCAGCTCACACAAAAACTGGGTAGTACAAAATATCAAGATAGCTGCAAACATGGGAAGCTTGATCCTGCACACAGCACCTAACTGCTCTCCAACACTTCACGTTTGATCTACAATGTGAACACACGTTGCCATTTGAACACAATAAGCTCAAAAACAATAATCCTGCTTCAGTGGTGAACGAAAGCTTCTTCTCCATGTTCCATGTTGGTTGACAGAAACTTCAGCTCCCAGACAGTTGATTATGTAATAAAAAGACAGCTCCTGAGTCAGTACTCGGGAGCATTAAAGTCCAAAATTTAATATTTCATGATATATTACTCAAGCAGCAGTATTCATTGAAAATGCATGAAAAGGCGGTCGGCAGCTCTTGTCTGGATTACCCCAGTTGTGTTTGTTCAGGGTCAATGAAAAGCCAGCGATAGCTTGTGCATTATGGTAGACAAATAAGCAGGGATTAAACACGTGTTTTATCTTTTAATCACACTTTTCCATGTTTCATCCCATAATGTTTCAATGACCTCACACTTTATATGTTTTTCATCACGTGCATGATGCAAGTCATTTCACTGTGCCTTGTTTAGATCACAACTGAAACAGGATACGGCTCCTTCTCGGCCATTATATGGGGCTAATTAAGCAGCAAATGTCCAGTGAATGCAAAGTAGATGCTCTCGACACTCACTTGCGTAAATGATGCATTTATCTTGATGTTGACAACACTTTCTCCTTGAAGTCAAGTGTGTGTATGCATATGAAATCAGAGCTAATACAGCCAGAGAGTAAAAAAATATAGTGTTTGTGTGGGGAAGGGACGGGGTTTGTTGTATCGTGACAGCTACATCTTGTGATGTTTGTGCAAAAGTTGTATTTTTTGAAAAAACTAAGGCTGCATGCTTTCTGTGCAAGGGGAATGTTTGAAGAGGAACACATTTTTAAGTGATATTTTGCATGCATTTGATTAATGTCACAGTATATGTTGCTTTTTAAACAAATATGAAGCATTACATGAATGCAAGCTCCAGGCATAAATCATTAAGAGCTGCAAGTCTCCACAGCTTGGAATTTTCAATTAGGCTCACACTGTACACACGATGCAGCATCACATTCAGAGCTATCAGATACCCTCCCTTAAAGTAGAAACACTCGTAAGTCCTTTTTTTATTACATGATTGTCAGTCAGCAAGATTTGTCAGCTTATAGTGTTGCGGCTCAGGAAGCAGTTGGCTGCGAGAACAAGATAAGGATGTCGCGTCTCTTTTTGTCATTTTATTTGTTGACCTTCTCCCTGACCTGCTGCGTCTCACTGTGGGTAAATGTGGCAGTAAAATCCATGGAGCGTAAGGTATTTCCATAAACAGTCCAGCGTGTTTGCATAATTGCTGCAGATCTGCACATAATGATACAATATTGAGTGGATCAAATATCTTGGCATGAGTTGTTCACAAACAACGCCAAATCTTGTCCTCATGGTTGGCTGGCGTGGATCGGGCTTCTGCATGGGTAATAACATCAGAGCTTGGCGTCACCGGTGCTGCTTGGCAGAAATATAATGCTGGACCCGTGTCTTCAATTTCTCCAACCATGCTTTAAAAGTCTCATAAATATGTGCGAATGTATTATCAGTGGCCGATAGTGGATTTGTGTGGCGCACGAAACAAAAGCGTGTCCATTTTTGTGAGCAGAGGATCGTCTTTCTGTATCAAGTGTTGGAAAAAGATTGATGCCATCAAAGAAAAGCAATTCAGAGGTGTGGATGTCAGGCTCATTGCTCTTCCTGTGAAGGCGCAACTGAAGATGCTGCGAGGCGCGCTGATTCAGCAAGGCGGCTCGTCTTTATCAAACAAGAAGCTACGAGAGATATCGTTTCAGTCAATGTGCCGAATATCTTTGCTTTGATGCATGCATGCAACAAAGACCTTGAGGTTCTCTCCATCTATACCCCCTCAGATGACACTTTCCTGCAACATTTCGACCTTATAGATCGCAGAGTAATTGATGTGGTGCTTTCCCTGCTTTTGTATTTATGTTTACAGTGAATGTAATTACGGGAGCGCTTGTACTGTGTGTATAAAAGACATCCTGGATTAATGGGAGTGATGCTCCCAGCCCTTTGGATATTTGCTCTGTTAAGCATAACATGATTACATAATTTGATTACCATATTCTGAGCTCCCGGGGGAACGAACTTGGATGGATGCTATCAGAAGTAGATCAAGTTTCATAAGATCTCAGTCGTTCACACCAGCTTTTCATTACGCTCCTGATTTGTTGATACAGTTTGGTTTGCTGGATGAAAAACCATTTGTTTTTTTAGGTTGTCCTCCAGAACTCTGCAAGAGGAAATAGGCCACAGAAACCGCTGAGTTGCTCAGAATTCTCTATTTGCATTTCCTGTTTTCTCTTCTGTTTGGGGGAACAGATATTTGTGGTGATCCAGTGCATCCATTTCTTTCCCTCATTGAAAGCCTTGATAGATTCTTTCTTCCTAACCTGACTTCATAGTTAGGCTTGCTACTGACACATTAAAATGCAGTTAATTAATATAATCAGATGTGGTTTATGTAATGCAAAATAACATGTTACAAGTGCTAATGATTTCAAGTATTCCAATTGATGCTAAAAGGAAAATCAAGTGGAGTTTAATGGAGAAAAACCTCCTGAAGGGATGCAGCAATCAGACAAGTCGATACGGCATCACAACACCAGCAGGAGTCAATGCAGGCGTGCAGCTCACACCAAACACACGCTTCCATCAATCAGCTGTGCAGTCGTTAGTCATGACCTCTGGTTTGTGTCGGCTGAAGCTTCACTGAGAGGTTTTCATCAAGACTCTCACAGCCGTCCTGGTCAGCTGCAGCCATGACAAAGGGTCCCAAACGCTATTTCCACAGAGAGCGTTTTAAAGTCTCCTTGATTTAATGAACCATGGTCTTGATTAAGAGTGATTTAATAGGCCTGACTATTTCAGGAGCCGGGATAATGAGTGAAATCAGGTGGTATCCGGCTGGAACAGAAGCTCCACAGACAGAGCTGCTCTCCTTGATGGAGGAAACTAAATGTCTCCAAGAAACATACTGAGGCCAAAGCTGACCACTCGCTGTTTTTTGGAGAAAAGTTTAACCCTTTGGAGTCTAGGGCTATTTGGTTTCTTTTCAAATAATTCTCTTTCAGCCACATGTTGGTGTCATTTTTAAAGATACAAATATGTTCTTTTTACTTTCAAAACTAAGTCATGCTCAACGAAGTGTTGCCAACATAAACACAGGTTGTAAATCTCCCATATAAGAGGTAAAAATAGGATTCTTGTTCTGCATTTTTATACTGAATATATTTGAACTTATCTCCAGTTTCACTTGGTCTATCATCATCAAACACAAACTGGCACAAAGATAAAGTCAGTACATTAGAGGGAAGTTGACGACAGGGCTTTATGCTGCTTCGTTTTTAATTGTGACATCATGAAGAAGTCATGTGGCGGTGCTTTGGGGACTCAGGGTTAAAGAAATTTGTGAGAAATGAGCACTAGAAAGAAAAATATTTCCACACCAAAGGATAATTAGAAGGAGAGGAAACAGACCGCTGTTTAACAGTAACGTTGCTCTGAAAGCTGTTTGTGGGGTCGAGCGCCACAAGTTGGATTTAACTCTCAATAAAATGTTAAAATATTTCCATAAAGAGACTTCTTACTCAACCAGTTACTTCAAAGCCGCAAGTTCCTTAAACATTTAAACATCAGAATCAGTGTTGTAGCCACTCATGGGACGTTATTTGAGTGAGTTTGGCTTGTTGAAGTTCAAACATCATTCAAACATGATTCTTTTCTTTTCCGTCAATATCGGATCCGATATATTCAAAAGTACAACTCCTTGTAGTTGGGATGCTGCAAAAAAAAAAACACTAATAATAATAAAAACAAAATGCAACAAATTCCAAATCCTTTGTGGCCTAAATCCATTTGAATACAAAGTCAAGACAACAACTTTTTTTAATATAAACTCATTCTGAATTTGATGCAATTTGTTTTGCAACTAAAGGATTTGCATTGTGCCGCTGTGCTCACCAAGGTGGCTGGCATCCAGTCCTCAGTCACTGGTGACAGTGGGGGGCATAATGGGAACCTCTGGTTGGGTAGTTAAGGCTCTGCAGAGGCTCTGAGCAGCTTGTGGAGCTCGTAAAGCGGACTAGAGGGAGACTAAGAGGGATTCGAGCACACATCAGCAGCCGTCGTCCTATAAGCTGATTGAGGGGTTGTTGTTCTTGCTCACGTAGCATTTGAATTTGGTCATTTTTGCTGTCATCTGTGCTCTCGTAACACCCACCCATACATCCTGTAAAATCATTAAAAGTGAAAAAATGAACATTTGGGACAGCTGTGGGTGTGAATGATGAGAGGAGATATGAGCACTGGGGATGAAGGGAGTGGAGGGAGGAGAAAAAGGCATACATTACTGTCACGGTGCTAAAACACAGAGAGTTTATTTTCTGTTTATGTTTATTTTATGTGCGCTTTAATCAAGTCCCTAATCCGTCCCTCAGAGCATCACTTCACATGATGGATTCCTGCTGTCTGACTGAGACGATGAGAGGGAATCAGGACCTCCTGTGTCCTCGTCATTCACTGCTCTACAGTTTACTGTAGTCAAAGTTTGACAGTAGGAGTGTGTGTGAGTGTCAATCAGCTTAACCTGTCTAATTGAAAAATGGAATCCATGGCAACCTGATTGAACGCTGACAAAAAGAGTCAAAATCCAGAGATTGAAATGATGAGCTGGAGCTTCCTGAGTATTCATGTCGTGTCGTTTTCACAGAGCAGACTGTCAGAAACTTGTCAGGAACCAATTACACAGACTTGTTTACATCTTCAGAGAAGTTTTGACAGGGATTCATTCACCCAAAGAGAAGCCTTTATTCATTAAAGAGAAGTAAAAACGAAGTATTTTACAACAAAAAGTTTCATGTTACAACATCTGTCTATAAACTGCATTATCGATGAATTAAAGTATCTTTATTACCTCCAAGATTACAGAAAAACTACTGGCCCAACTTCATAAAGCTCGGAGGGCGGAGCATCGGGCCAAGAAAGAACCCATTAAATCTGGATTGGATCTGAATCATGGGGTGAATAAAAGATACAATTATGTCTCATTTTCTTTAATATTTCTTATGAATATAGAGAGAGGGCACTTCCTTGGCAACCACCAGTTTCTTCCAGTCCAGTAAAACAAAATGTAATTGTATATTAATAACCTTGCACTGATTATTGGCTGAACACTGATGCTCTGCCAAAGGTTAACACAACCCGACGGAGAAGGACGATACTTTTACATACCTGACAGAGTAACTGTATTATATTATTGATTGTTGGGGTTTCAAGTCAGCTTATCGATTTGCTCTGACAGATTTCATCAATATAACTGACAGGCAGATCCATTACTTCAGAATTTAACCAGGAATTATATATTATTAAAACAACCAAATTTAGCCTCTGGCACAACACAGCTGATGATCAGTTTTCAGTAATAAATGAAGATAATTGTTCATTATGTTTCTATTTGTATCCATCAATAATGGATTTGATGGATACAAATAGAAAAAAAGTATAAACTATAACAGTGTTTTAAATATATTACTAAGTAACAACATTCACTTTTTATTTATTTCACACATTTATTCTTAAAAAAAATGTATCATAACTGTACTACATTTTACAAATCTCACATCCCCCTTTTTAATATTTAACATTTTTGACGTTTAGATAGATAACCAGTCCACAAAAAGGCGGTTGCTAACCAGTGGCTAAATGAGACTAAAGTGGTGTCAGTGACATTAAACGTCATCACACCGAACACGGACAGGAACTCTCTCACTGGTCCGACTTACAGCCTCTAGTCGTGTTTTTCTGAGGTTACGATATTAAACAATTTATTAGGCAACGGTTTTGCTAGCTTTTCAAAACTACTGGTTAAATCTGGTCAAAGTTCAGCAGTTATCAGATATTCGAGGTGGATTGAGTTACAGATGTGCAGTTGCAACTAGATACTCCAACATCTGCTTGAGAGATAAAAAAATGGCCTCATACTGTAAGTCAGACTTGCTTTTTTAATGTGTTTGAGTTTGACAGTAAGGGTGACAGAGGATAAGTGTTTCCTCCACAGTGGCAGATAACCAGCTCACAACATTATGAGTCTCAAACTCACACACACAAATATCAACACACATATGAGGCTTTCTCAAACAAGACAACTGTGTCTGAGAAGGGATATAATCAATGTGAAGCACCCACATTCACAGCTTCACAGCTCTACATCATTCTCTCTGTTGGTAGATTTCCTCTGGGTATCTTTGTGCTCCAAGTCAGTTAACACGGCAGCCCCACATGGAGAGTCCCCTGAGCTACTGTACAAAGCCACATTTTTCCTCCCACAAAAGTAGGACAAGCCCCGGCATCTTTGTTACTGCGAGCAGAGGGCTGCGCAGGAGAATGGCGAGACCATCCATCTCTCCCGCCCAACCCATTCATAACAGTCATTCTCCTACTGGGAATTAATTTGTTCCAGAAACCAGGCATCTCAGCGCCGGAGTGGAGAGAGCATGTGTTTGGTCCTCCGGGGAGATATGAGCTATCATGGATGAGAGCTGCTGATAAACAAATATGCACTTCACTGTGGCAGATGTGAGCAGGATTTTCACCTAGATATTTAAAGGGACTTCCCAGTGATGAGTTGGTGCCACCCCTCCTCTGTGAATGCAGTAAATACTCCACGTCTGTGACTCCACATCACACATTGGTACTAATTTAACTGAAAAAAACCCAGTATTCAGCTGTTTTTCTCCTTGAACTGTGCGTGGTATTTCCACTACTCCAAATAGAAATAATAAAATATTATTCATAACTTCTATACCTTATATTTTTTTCATTGAATTGTTTAAACATTTAGTCTATAAGATATCAGTAAATAGAGTAAAAAACAAACAAACAACCAATCACAATATCTCAGGAGAAATCTTCAAATATCTCGTTTTGTCCAAATAACAGCTGACCCAAAGATACTAAATTGACAAAGACAATGAACAAAGAAAATAAGTCCAACTTATAAAATATCACAACTATTAGATGGATTGCCACAATGTTTTGTTGGGACTGTAACTGTCACCAGAGACTGTATCCTACTGACTTTGAAAACTTGTAGAGGGAAAAGTCAGGGGACGTCGCACACTGTCAGACAGAATCAAGTCAACTGCAACACAGTTAACCAAGTCAAACGCAAAATGGATTCATATGGACCGTCGGATGGATCTCAGTGGAAGAGGACAGGAGGAAAGAGAGGCTGTAAATACTGAATCATTTTAAATGCTTCTCACAACAACTTTTTATTTGTCTATAATTATTTGATTGGTGTTGGTTGATAAGTTTTCAACAGTAATACAGTCTTTGCCAAACAGTTTTTAAGGTTGCTTTGCAGAGTAGGTCGGTGCTGCCAATGCTGCAAGATTTTCTGCACAATCCATCAATCAATGGGATTGCCCTCTTTTTTAAATGACCTCTGATTGGTCAAAATCTCCCGTCACAGGCCAGCTTTTCCAAACCCTGAAACACTTGAATTACGCAAACAAAAACAACAACAACAACAAATGCTACACATATTTCTTTAGGCATTTAACAGTTCTGCTTACACATGTGCACTAGCAAACATGATGTAAACCTCTGAACACTGTCACCTTTTCTGTTGATTTCTGCAGAATACTATATTAAAAAAGTGAAAAAGGACACATAACAAGCATCCAGTTTACTCTCCTGACTTGTGCAGTTGGCGCACTAACCATGCAGACAGGCAGATGACGAAATTTAAGTCATGTGGACCCACATGGAAGCAGCCGAGTGGAAACCCTGAATTGGCCTTGTTACCTAATAAATTATTCAATATATTAATGAATTCTAAAAGAAGTGTTGCAAATAATGTTTTGATAAACACCCTCTATTGGAGGGCAGGCTTATTGAATCACATTCATAAAACTATTAATACAGTTTAAACAAACACAAACAGTCCAGCATGTCTCTGTGTTTTTAGATTACATCAGCTACAGTAACGTGGATAGTGAGAACAGATTCACGCATTAGAAGTGAGGTATATCCAAAGGCGGTCGCTACATGGGGAGCACATGAAACACTGCACCTGTCTTCATCACGGCTCATTCTCATCACTGCTTTGCTGGGAGAATCAGTTTTTCTCACCTCGAGCAAGAGATACTCATCTTTTGATTTGCCGACTCCCGACATCCTGCCTCTGGATTTGAACCTAGCAACTCTATCTTCACCCTGAGCCCGACACAATAGCTCTTCCTCTCCGAGTCTGTGATCTTACCAGATAATTGCAGGAGAACGCCCGGCGAAAACCAAGGTCTGCATATTATCACACCAATTAGCGTGTACCCACAAATACCAATTACTTCCCTCTCATGATCACCACTAATGACGAATTCAACACTTTCCGTCACAGCCCTGTACTTACAACTGAGAGCTACTCTGCAGTTTACAGCAGGGAAAAAAAAGCCAGCTGCTTTACAGAGAAGTCAGAATAATGGAACGTAAACTGAAGCTGCTCTAATTTCCCCTTAAATTAATTTCAAGAGCTTTTTGCCGCATGAACCAATAATTTGTCTCTCCAAAGCTCTCTTGTGTAAGGCTGGAGTGGAAATAGGAATCTTTGATGTTATTTGTACGCGCTGAATGAAGGATGAAGTGTGGAGGATAATGACACTGTAGCTGAAAAATGTGGTAATTTAAGATTATTTGCAAAGACAGAAGCAGAAAAACTGCAAATGTGGAATTTGTTTAGTGTTTTGAGGTGGATTTATTTACAGCAGTTGTTTCTCTAAGTGAAAAATAAAGGAGGCAAGAGGAAAGGTCAAGTTCTACCACTTTCCTTCACTTATTCACAAAGTGTAACTCATACCCAGTGCAGTGTATTTCAGAGTCTACGCACCATAACTTTCTGTAGGAGTTTGTCTGTTGGAAGCGGGTGAGAGGGAATTGCCTTGCATTTCTATAAATACCTATGAGACACGCATTTAATGAATTCTCTGGCAGGAGTTGAGGGCTGGGCTGCAGAGCGGAGCACAGAGAGGAGCTGGGTGTACAGATGGGATGTATGCAGAGTTCAAGGGTACACCAGCTGAGAGGTCTAAAGGCAGGAAGGTTTCGTTAGCGGAGCAGGACCCGACTCCTCACCTGGAGCCGTCCCACAGGCTTCAATCTGTCTCTGGCTGCATGTTCATGCGCTATATGTGTTTGTGTTTTTCAAGATGCACACAAAAATACCTGCATGCTCCTGTGTGCATCTGTGTGCCCGCGGGCATGCAGGCATGTTCACACAAGTGTATGTAACGAGGCACGGCGTGGATGTGTGATTCATTTTTTCTCCACATGACAGGGGCTGTAGTTCTGTGCCAGGGAGGAGGTCGGAGGCCCTGCTCCCCCCTGACTCCTCTCCACACATGCAGGGAATGAACAATGCCTCTTGGCAGCCGAGTGAGCGATGATACATGTGGCCATGTGAACATGCAGCCATCAAATATGGCGCGGGTCATCTCCCGAGGTCAATTTACCTTCTAACATGACGGGAAAAGATCGATGAGATTGGTGCTGGTTGATT